>ML404118.1:0-185500 GCA_005239525.1 Nicotiana knightiana | reverse complement strand
GAGGTTTCTCTCTCTAGTTGCCCTAATCGCCTCTCAAATCGCCAGAGCCTCTCTCTCTAGAACTTTTTTCGATAGTCACTTCTAAATGTCTGTGTCTTTTTGGATATTATATTGTGGGGTTTTTTCTGGATTTTTTCTGAGTGCTGGGGAAATATAATAATTTGTTTCTAATACACTTCGTGCATAGTCTAGTGCTTTAATAAAGTCATTATAGCCTTTAAAAATGGGGTTTTCCAAATCTTTAATAGAATCTAGTACCTCTAACCATGTCTGAAAAAAGCACCATTTGTCTTTCCATGTATAACTACATAATACTTAAATCTTTTTTCTTGATTTTTGTCTGAAAAATATTGACATAAAGCATTTATGGCTGCTATAGAATATTCAGTGTCTTTTTTTATTATATGCTATCCATAAATTATCGATCAAACACCTATGTGGCCTATCTATGACGCATCCTGGTAAAATTCTAAATGACAAGTTCGATGGAGGAAAAAATATTAAGTTATGTTTTCCGAAATTTATTCTTTCCATACTATTCTGTTCTACTAGAGATTGTGGCTTAAATTGAAGATTACCCAACATTGTCTGAAAATATCTATCTGAGGGTGAGGCCTGAACGGCCTTTCCCTTATCTTCATTCTTGAGAGCTGTTGGTCTCATGCTGTAAAGGTATAACATATTCATTAGTTGACCGTAATTTTTAACCTACTTAACTGATCTGCTAAGTTATTATCTTTTCCTTTAATATGTTCAAATATGCGGTTATAAATTGATATAGTATCAACGAAATTTAACTCTCACGAACCAAATTCCCAACCTTAGGGATCGTGATGGCGCCTAACACCACACTTGCCAGGCAAGCCAATGTTAGAATTCGATT
The DNA here is from genome assembly GCA_005239525.1 of Nicotiana knightiana. NCBI lineage: Eukaryota > Viridiplantae > Streptophyta > Magnoliopsida > Solanales > Solanaceae > Nicotiana > Nicotiana knightiana. Next base: position 184,617 of record ML404118.1, on the reverse strand, counting down.
AACTAATTTCCTTTCATTATTTACTTAAGCATAAATAAATAAATTAAAAGTAAACTTAATTTAAATGATTCCAATGAGATACTCCAAATATAAAAGAAGCAGCAATTAAATAAAACAAACCACGGACTAAGTATATAAATAACTCTAAGACTACCCAGGGTCTGGTGTCGCAATTCACGAACTACTAAAGAATACTACGAATAATGGGCTGAATGAAATAGTGTAACTGTTCTGAATATAATAAAATAATTTTATAAAAGTAGAAGAATACTCTCGGGATCTACGAACGTCGGCAAATATACCTCGTGTCTCCGAATAAGTGAATAGTCGTTCTAAATATCTATATTGCTGGTCGATACCTGGATCTGCACAAAAGAGTGCAGGGTGTAGTATCAGTACAACGGACCCCATGTACTGAGTAAGTGTCGAGCCTAACCTCGACGAAGTAGTGACGAGGCTACGGCGGGGCATTAACAACATATAACTTGTGGCAATAATATATACAGTAACGCAATAAAACAATTTNGTTTTCAAACTTTAACTTTAAATAAAAGTAGTGCCAAAATATGAAAAAATAGTAATATAAAATAATAGTTTTCAAATATTTGTCTTTCTTTGAAAATCAGTAAAATATAATTGTCCTCCCTTATTGCTCCTTGTTGCGGCGTGCAACCCGATCCCACCAGACATATCATATCAATTTATTCACCCGTATCACAATTAATTTATTCACCCGTATCACAATCAATTATCCACCCTTATCACAGCCCCCTTATCATCGCCTTTCAAGTCAAAACCTTTCACAATATTTATGTCTCGACAAATTTTAAACAGAACAAGTTTCACTTTAAAATAATAATAAAAGCAGAGTATGAAATAATGATAATAAAACAATAAGTGTTTCAACCTTTATTTTATAAACAGTAAAACATGCATATTCTCACTTATCATTGTCTTGTTGCGGCGTGCAACCCGCCCACCTATTCACAATATCACAATCAATTATCCACCCTTATCACACCAAATTTTGTTTCAACAAATTTCAAATAGAAAACAGTATAGCTCGTAAGCTTCAACCAATATCAATTCACAACAAAACCAACCAGAATATATGTAAAACACCGTAACGCTACCAACCCAGCTCAATCTTTATGTACTATGATAGAATCAAGAGAAACAACCAACACTTTTAACACACTTGCAACAACCATTGACAATAATCGATTGAAATCAAATAGCCACGTAAACCTCAACAATCATAAAACAATTAAACTGCAATTCTCATAACTTCCTCAATATTATAAAAAAATGGAACCAATAGGATATATATATATATATATATATATGCCAACCTACTCAACCGTTTTCTAAAATAAGGGAACCAAATAAACAACCAATACTCTTTCCAAAATAATCACAGTAATATTTAACAACAAAAAAATAACAAGGCCAACTAGTTAGAGAAACAATAATGAACATAGAACAATTAAGACAAGCATCGATTAAGTTGGGAACGGGAAATGGATCATATTTATCAAGCAAATTGGGTGGTACATAGATACTCATCACCTCACCTATACACCTCACCCATGCATTTCACATAGCAAACAAGTGGGGATTCTTATTCCCTCAAGTCAAAGTTAGACCAAACACTTACCTCAATTTCGCAGGCCACTCACTGCTCAATTATGGATTTTCCTTTAGAATCTTACTCTAACTTGCTCGAATCTAATCATAATTAACTCAATATCATTAATTAAGTCTAAAGGAACTAACTTTATTGAAAATTACAATTTTTCCTAAGTTTTCTCAAAAAAAGTGAAAACCCAACCCCGGGCCCGCTTGTCTAAACTCGGGTTTCCGACCAAAATACGTTTACCCATTCACCTACGAATCCAAATATACAATTAGTTTCGAAATCCGACCTCAATTCGAGGTAAAAAATTGATTTTTACAAGATTTCCTAATTCTACCCAAACCCTCAAGTTTTACCATGAAAATTCTTAGTTTTTGATTTAAAAGTGATGAAAAATAATGAGTAATTGAAAGAATTTTTTTTAGAATTTATTACCCATGACTTGAGGATGATAATTGTTGAAGAAAAATTGTTCTTAGGGCTGTAAATTTTGAAAATAAAGTGAAGAAGAAGGTCTGCCCGTTTTTAATATATTTTCTGCCAGCTATTCTGCCTCGTTTCTCATGCCAAATGATCCCGAAACTCGATTTTTATGTGTCCAATGGATTGCTTGAAATTCTAGTCAGGTTAGGCTTTTGAATCACTCAATATGACCTTATAATGAAAGAGATATGTAGGTTCTAATTTTTGCGAATAGTGCAGATTTTTAATACGCCATCAGGGGAATTAACCTGAAAAATCTGGCAACCTTAGTAAAATGACCATAAAATCCTCATACAATGTCCAAATTCGATGATTCTTTTTACTACTGGTCCATAATTACGATAAAGAGCTAATAATTAATTCAAAACAGCAATCAGAGCTCATTTGTTCTGTAACGACCCGACCGGTTGTTTTGAGCTCTAGTGTATCGTTCATCAGTTTGAGGTCATTAACAGCTTTATTTCAAGTATTATGACTTGTAGGTGTGGCCGGAACTGAATTTCATGAAGTTAGGAGTCAATTTAGGAAGAAAATTCTCAATTCGGAAGCCTGAAGTCGGAAGAATCAACTAAGATTGGATTTTTGAGTAAAAAACCTCTGAATCAGGATTTGAAGGTTCCAGTAGGTTCATATGATGATTTCAGACTTGGGCGTATGTCCGGATCGGGGTTTGGATAATGCGGGAGCGTTTAAGCGCATATTATGGATGATAACATTTTAGAAGAATTTCATAAATTTGGGCTATAAGGCATTTCAGTGTTATAATGTCCGTTTGGGATTCCGAGTCTGGGAATAGCTTCGTATGGTGACTCTGGAGTTGGGAGCGCGATCAGAAGTGAATTCGGATGTCCGTAGGTCATTTTGAAGTCATTTCGCTAAATATAGGAATTTGAAAAGTTTGACCGAGAGTTTGACTTTTTAATATCGGGGTCGGATTCCAATTTCGAAAGTTGGAGCAGGTCCATAAGGTCGAATATGACTTGTATGCAAAATTTGGGATCAATCAGACGTGATTTGATAGGTTTCAGCATCAGATGTAGATGTTAGAAATTTCAAAGTTCATAAAGCTTGAATTGGAGTGCGATTCACAATTTCAACGTTGTTTAATGTGATTTGAGTCCTCGAGCGAGTTTGTATCATATTTTGGGACATGTTGGTATAATTGGTACGTTCGAGGACGAACATATGTTTAAGTGGGAGAGAATGTAACGACCCGACCAGTCGTTTTGAGCTCTAGCACGTCGTTCAGCAGTTTGAGGTCATGAACAACTTTATTTCAAGTATTATGACTTGTAGGTGTGGTCAGAACTGAATTTCAGGAAGTTTGGAGTCAATTTAGGAAGAAAATTCTCAATTCGGAAGCCTTAAGTCCGAAGAATCAACTAAGATTGGATTTTTGAGTAAACGACCTCCGAATCAGGATTTGAAGGTTTCAGCAGGTTCGTACGATGATTTCGGACTTGGGCGTATGTCCGGATCGGGCTTTGGATAACCCGGGAGCCGTTCAGCGCATATTATGGAAGATAACATTTTAGAAGAATTTCATAAATTTGGGTTGTAAGGCATTTCAGTGTTATAGATATGTGTTTTGGATTCTGAGTCTGGAAATAGGTTTGTATGGTGATTCTGAAGTTAGGAGCGCGATCGGAAGTGAATGCGGATGTCCGTAGGTCATTTTGATGTCATTTGGCTAAATATAGAAATTTGAAGGTTTTTGAGAAGTTTGACCGAGAGTTTAACTTCTTGTTATCGGGGTCGGATTCCAATTCCGAAAGTTGGAGCAGGTCTATAAGGTCAAATATGACTTGTGTGCAAAATTTGGGGTCAATCAGACGTGATTTGATAGGTTTCGCCATCAGATGTAGAAGTTTGAAATTTGAAAGTTCATAAAGCTTGAATTGGAGTGCGATTCACGATTTCGACGTTGTTTGATGTGATTTGAGGCATCGAGTGAGTTTGTATCATGTTTTGGGATATGTTGGTATAATTGGTTAAGGTCCCGAGGGCCTCGGGTGGATTTCGGAAGGTTAACAGAATGGATTTCGGGCCAAAATAGTTGCTGAAATTTCTGCTGCAAATCTGTTTTGGGCAGCAATTGATGCATCAAAGAGCTAACTTTGGAGGCATATATATAAGGATCTATAAGGAATCTGAAAATTTACAAAATATAAGAGTTGTATCCCTTGCATTCTAGTTTCTAGAAAGTTAAACCATTTATGATTTGGACATTTTATCAGAAAGTTATGATCGATTGAAGATGGCTGGTGGAGCAATTTCGATAGAATTTTCTGATGCATGGAGCTGACTTTAGAAGCTCATATCTCGGAATATATAAAGAGTTATATGGTGTACAAACTGTTAAATTAAATATCTTCGAGAGTCTAGTTTTTAAATCTTCAAACCGTTTGTCATTTGGATATTTCTACAAGGAGTTACGGGCATTTTAACGGAAGGTGTACAACAAGGGGAAATTATAATAGGATGTACAACCTGCACAGTGCAAGGTAGAACTGGATGAAGCCAGGGAAGATTCTTTTAAACACGAGTTTTGGCCCATTTCTTTCATTTCTTTCATTTGGTTTGGACGATTTTGGAGAGCTCAAGGAGGGATTTTCACCAAGCAACACTAGGTAAGTGATTTCTTCCTATTTTTGAGTTAAATATGTGATCTTACATGAGTAGATAAGGGGTTCATTTGGCCTAGTGTGTCGCCTTGGGGTGCACCAGTGTTATTTGTAAAGAAGAAAGATGGTTCCATGAGAATGTGTATTGACTACAAGTAGTTGAAGAAGGTTACAGTCAAGAATAAGTATCCCTTGCCTCATATTGATGATTTGTTTGACCTGCTTCAGGGAGCCAGAGTGTTCTCTGTGATTGATTTCAGATCCGGGTATTATCAGCTAAAGATTTGAGATTCTGATATTCCCAAGACAGCTTTCAGGACTTGTTATGGTCACTATGAGTTTATGGTGATGTCTTTTGGGCTGACCAATGCCCCAACAACGTTCATGCATTTGATGAACAACGTGTTTCAACTGTACTTGGATTCTTTTGTTATTGTCTTCATTGATGACGTACTGGTATATTCTCGTAGCCAAGAGGAGCACGCTCAGCATTTGAGAGTTGTTTTACAGAGATTAAGAGAGGAGAAGCTTTATGCAAAGTTCTCCAAGTGTGAGTTCTGGCTTGGCTCAGTAGCTTTCTTGGATCACGTGGTGTGCTGTGAAGGTATTTAGGTTGATCTGAAGAAGATAGAGGCGGTGTAGAGTTGGCCCAGACCGTCCTCAGCTACGGAGATTAGGAGCTTTCTTAGTTTGGAGGAATATTACCGTCGCTTTATGGAGGGATTTTCTTCTATAGCTTCGCCCTTGACCAAATTGACCCAGAAGGGTGCTCCGTTCAGGTTGTCAGACGAGTGTGAGGAGAGCTTTCAGAAGCTCAAGACTGCATTGACCTCAAGTCTAGTATTAATATTTCCATCGGCTTCAAGTTCTTATACCGTATATTGTGATGCCTCGAGGATAGGCATCTGTTGTGTTTTGATGTAGGAGGGTAGGGTGATTTCCTACGCCTCATGCCAGTTGAAGACTCATGAGAAGAATTACCCGGTGCATGATTTTGAGCTAGCAGCCATTGTTCACGCCTTGGAGATTTGGCGTCATTAATTGTATGGTGTGAATTGTGAGGTTTTCACTGATCACCATAGTTTGCAGTATCTGTTTAAGTAGAAGGATATGAATTTGCGTCAGAGGAGATAGTTGGAGCTTCTCAAGGACTATGATATCACTATTCTATACCATCAGTGGAAGGCCAATGTAGTAGTCGATGCCTTGAGTCGCAGAGCAGAGAGTTTGGGGAGCCTAGCATATCTTCGAGCAGCAAAGACGCCATTAGCACATGATGTTCAGGCCTTAGCAGGCCAGTTAGTGAGATTGGACCTATCAGAGCCCCGTCGAGTATTCGCTCATGTAGCTTCCAGGTCTTCTCTTTATGACCCACACTTGCTTGTTCTTCAGGACAGGGTCTGAGGAGGTGATGCCAGGGATGTAGTTATTGGTGATGATGGGGTTGTGAGGATGCAGGGTCGGATTTGTGTGCCCAATGTGGATGGGCTTTGAGAGTTGATTCTAGTAGAGGCCCATAGCTCGCGGTATTCCATCCATTCGAGTTCCGCGAAGATGTATCAGGATCTGAGGCAACATTATTGGTGGAGGCAGATGAAGAAGGATATTGTGAAGTTTGTAGCTCGGTGTCTCAACTGTCAACAGGTCAAGTATGAGCACCAGAGGCCAGGTGGTTTTGATTAAAGGTTGGATATTCCGGAGTGTAAGTGGGAGCGGATCACCATGAACTTTCTATTTGGGCTCCCACTGACTTCAAGGAGGTTCGATGCTATATGGGTCATTGTGGATCAGTTGACCAAGTCCGCGCACTTCATTCCTATTGGTACTACTTATTTTTCGAAGCGGTTTGAGATTTATATCAGGGAGATTGTCTGGTTGCATGGTGTTCCAGTTCCTATCATTTCTGACAGAAGTACTCAGTTCACATCTCAGTTTTGGAGGGCCGTGCAGAGAGAGTTGGGTACTCAGGTCGAGTTGAGCACAATATTTCATCCTCAGACGGACGGGCAGTCAGAGCGCACTATTCAGATTCTGGAGGACATGTTGCCTTCTTGTGTCATTGACATTGGGGGTTCATGGGACCAGTTTCTGCCACTCGCGGAGTTTTCATATAATATTAGTTATTAGTTGAGTATCCAGATGGCTCAATATGAGGTTTTATATGGCAAGAGGTGTAGATCTCCGTTTTGTTGGTTTGAGCCTCGCGAGGCTAGGCTATTGGGCGCAGACTTGGTACAAGATGCGTGGGATAAGGAAAAGTTGATTCAGGAGCGGCTTCGCACGGTGCAGTCTAGGAAGAAGAGTTATGCGGACCGGAAGGTCCGGGATGTGTCTTTCATGGTTGGGGAGAAGGTGCTACTGAAAGTGTCACCCATGAAGGGTGTTATGCAGTTCGGGAAAAGAGGCAAGTTGAGTCCCCGGTTTATTAGGCCTTTTGAGGTGCTTCAGAGGGTTTGAGAGGTGGCTTATAGACTTGCTTTGCCACCTATCTTATCGAGTGTTCATCCGGTGTTTCATGTTTCCATGCTTTGGAAGTATGTTGGTGACCCGTCTCATGTATTGGACTTCAGCTCGGTTCAGCTTGAGGATGATATGCTTATGAGGTAGAGCCATTGGCTCTTTTGGGTCGTCAGGTTAGAAGGCTGAGGAATAAGGATATAGCTTCAATAAAGGCACAATGGAGATGGAAACCGGTGGAGGAGGCCACCTGGGAGACTGAGCGGGATATGCGTAGCAGATACCCTAACTTATTTGAGACTCCAAGTATGTTTCTAGACCCATTCGAGGACGAACTTTTGTTTAAAAGGGGGAGAATGTAACGTCCCAGCTGGTCGTTTCGTGAGATTAGCCCCGTTTTTTCTGTTTATGCTTTGTCATGTGTTTCTCAGCCTATTTATGATGTGTTCGGTCGATTGGGTCGGGTTCGGAACGGTCGTGGTGAGAAATAAGACACTTAGTCTCTTAAGTTGGCCTTATGGTTGGAAAAGTCAACCGTAAGTTGACTATTAGGTAAACAACATCGGAATGTGGGTTTTAGGGCTCGGATAGCTTTTTTTAGGTGATTTGGGACTTAGGAGTGTGTTCAGAATGTGGTTTAGAGGTCCAAAGTACAATTAGGCTTCAATTGGCGAAATTGAGTTTTTGGCAATTTCCGGTCGGCAGTGGAAAATTAGCTATCGGGGTCGGAATAGAATTCCGAAATTTGGAACAGGTTCGTAGCGTCATTTTGTATGTGTGTGCAAATTTTCAGGTCATTCGAACGAGTTTTGGGTAGTTTCGGCATCGTTGGTGATTTTTGGAGAGTTGGAAAGTCTTAAGCTTGAATCATTGGTTGGTTTCATGTTTCGGTGTTATTTTAGGTGTTCCGAGGGTTCAACTAAGTTCGGGTGATCATTTATGACTTGTTGGTACTTTTGGTTGAGGCCCCGAGGGCCTCGGGTTGAGTTCGGATGGTAAGTGGAGAAGTTTTTGGCCTTAAGGGTTACTGGTGTGATCTGTTATGTGATTTCCGCAGATGCGGAGGGGTGGCCGTAAGTGCGGGTCTGCAGGTGCGAGAATTAAGCCGCAAATGCAGTCATCGCTGGACAAAACATATAAATAGAAGCCTTTGCGAATTTTGGTTATTTTTCCACCATTTGTGTGCGGGTTTGAAGCTTTTTGGAGGGTTTTGAAGAGGAAATTCGAGGGTTATTCGTGGAGGTAAGACTTTTGAACTTAAACTCGTTTATATGTGATTATTTGACTGACTGGGGGTTAAAATTAGTGACAAAAATCGGGAAATTAGGTGTTGTAATTGGAGACCTTTAATTAGGGATTTGAGGGGTCATTTGACGTCCGATTTTGATGTTCTTGGTATGTATAGACTCGTGGGAGGATGAGTGGTCTTGCTATGTTATTTTTATCAAATGCAGAGATGTGGGGCCAGGGGTCGGGTTTAGACAATTTCGGGATTTTAGGGTGAATTTGATAATTTTCGAGTAGGTTTCGTTCCCTGATATATATTAATCATATAAATAAGATTTTTAGTAGATTTGGAGCAATCGGAGGCCGAGTCTAGAGGCAAAGGAATTGAGGACTAGGATTTTAGTCAGTTTTGAGGTAAGTAACATTTCCAAACTTTGTTTTTAGTGTTCGAAACCCCGAACTATATGATATATGACTATAATTAAGGTGAAGCACATGCCAAGTGACGGGCGTGCACCGAGTGATTTGTGGCCTGGCCCATCCCATGGCACTGCCAAGTAGCTATTTCGGATTGATATCCGCACTTTTATTGATGTGGTTAATTTGAACATGCTAGAAATCATGCTAAGTCGAATGCTACGGCTTCATGCTGATAATGCTGAGGCCCGAGTGGTCGTATATTGCAGTGTCCTTATATGTTTATTTGATTTTGTATACTCAGTCCTGTCATAGCATATCATTTCATGCCTCATTCTCGGTAATTGTTGATTTTATGTATTTATCATTGTTTTTGGGCTAGTCCATTCATTTGTGAGCCCATGTGAGCGATAATGGAGAGTAATAACTGAGTGAGGCCGAGAGCCTGTTATTGAGACAGTTATGAGATCGGACTGCACGCCACAGCGATACTCAGATCATCCCTTCGTTGGCTTGATATAGAGCTTGATATAATAGGAGCCCCTCCGTAGTCTTTATACCCCCAGTGAGCGCATTGATATTGATGGATGGATCTTCCATGGGCATGGATCTTGTCCGAAGTTGATGATATGAGAGGGATGGATTGTCCCTGGACATCGATCTTGTCCGACTGTTGTGTTCCAGAGATGGATCTTCTCTGTGGGGCTGGATCGGCCTTTATCCTCAGTACTGAGTGACTACGGTCACCTGTGTTTGTGTACTATCCAGGATGGATCTTCCCTGGGCCCGAGAGCCACGTACAGTACTGCGCGGACTTCGATGAGAGAGTTGTGAGCACTAGGTGCATTTCCACACTATTGATACATTGGCATGTAGAGTACTGAGATGTATCTGGATTACTTATCATATCGGTCATATTCTGTTTTCATTATCTATTAAAACTATGAACATGCCTAAATTATGTGTATTGTTTTAATTACAATTATTGAGGTTTAGTTTGTCACTACCTCTCAGCCCGTAGTTTGGGTTCATTACTTCTGAGTTGGTGTACTCACGTTACCCCCTGCACCTTGTGTGCAGATCCAGGTTCATCAAGGCCCGGTAGTAGTAGTTGATTGGCTGACAGAGTTCCCTGGAGTCTTCGAGGTAGCAACTGGTGATCGTAGCCTCGATTTCTCCTTCTTTATCTTCCTATTGTATTTCGTTTTTCTTCAAACAATATCATGTCAGCTTACATTTCGACATTGTATTTATAGTAGCTCGTGGCTCGGTGACACTAGATCTAGGTTTGGATTTAAATGTTGTTAAACTAAATGGATTATTGTTGATACTTTTGCTACTGCATTTGCAATTTTTCTGAAAAAAACAATCTTACTTCAACAAAAATGTGTGGCTTGCCTGATCCCATGACAGGCACCATCACGATGGGTGTTTTGGGGTCGTGACAACCTTGATCTCTTAGATTGAACCAAAGAAGATAGACGAGGCTCTCAAAGATTCAAGCTGGGTTCAGGCCATATAGGAAGAACTGGATCAATTTGATAAGAACCAAGTATGGAAATTTATGCCTAAGCCTGTAGACGCTACTATAAAACTAAATGGTTCTTCAAAAATAAGCTCAACGAGGATGGAAAAGTCATAAGAAACAAAGCCAAATTAGTAGATCAAGGGTATTATCAACAAGAGGGAGTCGACTATGATGAAATCTTTGCACCAATAGCTCGACTAGAGTCAATACGAATTCTTCTTGCATATGCATCCTTCAAGAAATTTAGATTTTTCCAGATCAATGTCAAGAGTTCCTTCTTAAGTTGTTTCATTGAAGAGGAAGTATATGTCAAACAACCTCCGGGATTTGAAGACTCAAAGTTTCTTTATCATGTGTATAAGTTAACCAAGGCGCTGTATGGACTTAAACAAGCTCCACGAGCATGGTATGAAAAGACTCAGTGCATTTCTACTTGAACACGGGTTTATAAGAGGTAAAGTAGATACTACTCTATTCATCAAAAGATCTTCAGAAGGTAATCTTATTATTCGAGTTTATATTGATGATATTATCTTTGGTAGTTCTAACCCCTTGTTGTGCAAGGAATTTTCAAAGCTTATGCAAAGCGAATTTGAAATGAGTATGATGGGAGATCTCACTTTCTTCCTTGAACTTCAAATCCAACAATATGGAGAAGGAACCTTCATATGCCATACAAAATATACCAAAGATCTAATTCAGAAATTTTGCATGATCAATGCTAAAGCTATTCGCACACCCATGAGTCCGGCAAAAAATCTTGATAAAGATGAAAAGGGAAATCCCGTTGATGAAAAAAAATATCGTAGAATGATTGGTTCTTTACTTTACCTAACTGCTAATCCAGATATCATGTTCTGTGTTTGCAAATGTTCCAGGATTCAGTCAAATCTTAAAGAGTCCTACCTGACTGCAGTAAAGAGAATTGTTCGTTATCTCATTGGAACTACTTCTCATGGACTATGGTGTCTATGCTCTAACAATTTTAAATTATAAGGTTTTTCAGATGCTAATCTTGCAGGTGATAAGGCAGACAGGAAAAGCACCAGTGGCACGTGTCAATTAGTGGGAAAATCCTTGATTTCTTGGAATAGTTAAAAATAAGGATTAGTTGCACTATCCACTACAAAGGCTGAATACATTGCCATCGGACAATGTTGCGCACAATTACTATGGATGTCTCATCAATTGGGTGGTTATGAATTATTTTTCAAACTTATTCAATTTTTTTATGATAATTATAGTGTTATATGTCTTACAAAGAATACCGTGCATCACTCTAGAGCTAAGCATATAGACATCAAGCATCATTTTATTAGAGATCATGTTATCAGAGGTGATATAGAACTGTCATTTGTTAGTATCACTATCAATTAGCTGATATTTTCACTAAGCCTCTACAAGAAGATAGATTCTATCTTTTAAGAGATTTACTTGGTATTATTTCTCGTAATTTCAAAAATTAGGACTTATTTGTATTTTTGGTTTCTTATATGACTTATGTTCAAATTTTGTTTGTGTGTACTCATTAATGTACCACCTCCGTTTTTCCCTCTCTTTTCATATCAATCGATGTTTCTAATAAGGGAAAACCAATCATCATGACTTTTCACTGACACCATTTCCTTTCATATACTCAACCATAAATATTTCCTTCTTAAACTCTGAACCCTTTCTTTATTTCTTCGTATTCTTCACCTTTCAGAAGCCTTGTTCAGAAACCCTTTCTCTCAAATTAGGTAATCCCATGGCTAAACACCCCAAAACCCCTTCTAGCCCCACCAGAAAAAGTACTCGGTCCATAGGCAAACCCTCTTCTCAGCCCTCAAAACCTGTAGACCTAGGATCTGGCCACTCGGAAGGTTTTTCCTCTTCACAGGTAGAACTTTTAGACTACTCTCACTTAGGTGAAAAAGCTCTAGAAAAATGGCCCATGGAAGATCTTCCAGAAACCCTTACTCCTAAAAAATCCAGAGTTGACCTTTCAAGCTCCTTAGAATCAGACCTCAATTTTTGGGATTCCCCAAACAGGGATTTCTTTCTTTCCCTAAAAGACAAGTCCATTGCTCATGGAAATAGTGTTGATCTTGATGTCATGGAAACCCTTAACTGTAAGGTAAATAATCTTTTTTCTTTTCAGGGTTGGTCAAAATTCCTCTCTTTACCCCCTCCTAAAGTCTCTGAACCTTTAGTGAGAATATTCTATGAAAATCTTCTCTCTAGTAAGCCTTATAGGTTGGAGTCCTTAGTTCTGGATAAGCACATTGTTCTTGATTGTGCTATATTTGACTCAATTTTCTCGTGTAAGTGCTCTGGATTTCCAATGTTTTTCAAAATCACTCGGCCTAATGATTTTAAAATTTCTTTTGATCAAGCAAAATGTTGTATTGCTAAGTGCCCCTCAGATTCTCTCCCAAACTAGTTAGGTCCTAGTGATGTGAACTTTGAAACTCGTGTCTTAGCACACATTGTTGCAACCACTCTTCTTCCTCAAACTGGATCATTATCTACCTTCTCTCAAAGAGACACTTTTCTTGTTTATTGTCTTGTGACCAAACTCAAGATCAATTTATCCTCATGGGTCATAAGTTTCATGATAGAGAGTGCTGATGATCCCACCAGTCAGCCTTATGGAATGGCCATCTCTTTGTAACGATCCGACCGGTCGTTTCAAGAGTTATAGCCTCATTTCCCTCATTTCTGCTTCTTTATATATTATTCATTTGTATTGCGTTGTATCAGGTTGGTTGGTTCGGGTTCGGAGTGGTTTCGGAGTGGACTGAGATACTTATTCTCCTATTTAGAAGTTTAAGCTGGGAAAAGTCAACCTGATGTTGACTTATGAGTAAACAATCTCAAATTTGGATTTTTATGGTTCGGTAAGCTCCGTTAGGTGATTTTGGACTTAGGAGCGTGTCCAGAACGTAATTTGGAGGTCCGTGGTAGAATTAGGATTGAATTGGTGAAATTGGAAATTTGGCAATTTTCCGGTCGGTAGTGGAAATTTTGATATCGTGGTCGGAATAGAATTCTGGAAGTTGGAGTAGGTTAGTAGTGTATTTTTGGCATGTGCGCAAAATTTGAGGTTATTCGGACGTGGTTTGGTAAGTTTCGACGTCGTTTGCAAAATTTGGAAGTTCTTAGGTGAGGATTTGGTGTTTTGATGTTGTTTCGAATGTTCTGAAGGTTCGGCTAAGTTCGTATGTGGGTATGTGATCTGTTGGTATTGTTGGTTGTGGCCCCGAGGGCCTCGATGTGTTTCGGATAGCTAACGAATTGATTTTAGTTTTGGGGAGATAACTGGTTTTTGCTGGTTTTTGGAACTTCTGGTGTTTTCTGCACATGCGGAAGTGGAACTGCGGGTGCGAGAGCCGCAGGCGCGGAAGGTGAGTGCAGACTCGGAGTTTTGGGAGTTGGGGAAGGAGCGCAGCTGCGCTGGCATGGCCGCACATGCGAGCCCGCAGGTGCGGAAGCTGGTGAGTTAAGTGAAATGCGCAGGTGCAACGCCTTGACTGCAGGTGCGGTCCCGCAGGCACGAGAAATAGGCCGCAGGTGCGAAAAGTCTGGGCAGAAAGTATATATTTCACACTTCGCGAATTTTTGTTTATTCTTCACCATTTCTATTCGGATTTTGAAGTTGTTGGAGAGTTTTGAAGGGGGAATCAAGGGGGTTTTCGTTGAGGTAAGTTACTTGATCCTAATACTCATGATTATGGTAATTTTCAGTTGTTTAAGCACGTAATTAGTAGAAATTAGGGATGAAAGTGAGGGGATCAGGGCTTGGGAGTTAGAGAGTTTGATTTGGGGATTTGATGGGAAAAATGAGGTCGGATTTTGATAAATGTGGTATGGTTGGACTCGTGACTGAATGTGCTTTCCAGTTTTGTAAATGTTGTCACATTTCTAGACGTGGGCCCGGGGGCCGGGTTTGAGCCGATTTCGGAAATTTGGTCTAATTTGATAGTTTTTCATGTGTAATTCATTCTGTTAGCGTATATTGATGATACTATACTGCTTTTTAATAGATTCGGAGAATTTGGGGTCCAAGTCGAGAGGCAAGAGCACCGCGGGTTAGAGTCTTGACCGGTTCGAGGTAAGTAACAATTGTAAATCTAGTCTTGAGGGTATGAAACCCCGGATTTCGTATCGTTTTACTATTTTGGGGTGACGCACATGCTAGGTATCGGGCGTGTGGGCGTGAACCATTGGGGATTTGTGACTTGGTCCATCTAGTAGCAACGGTAGAGTTGCGTGTTTTGTTGAAATTGTATAATATCTTTGTGTTTTAGAAAGAGTTTATGTAAATTGGGTTGAATGCCATGTTTGGGCCTTGTGTCAATACTGTTTGGATCCTCATGGGCCTTTTTCTTACTATCCTCTCACTATTTTCGTTTGGAAATCTATACTCAGTCATGATTAAACCTGTTTACTGCATAAATCAGTTTTATAACTCTGTTTTGATGCATATGGAAGTTGTTTCGGGCTGAATTCCTTGTTTTTACTTAAATGCCTGAGTGGCTTGTGAGGTTTATGAATGAGTGGGCCGAGGGCCTATTTTTGTGAGGATATTTATGGGATAGGGTTGCACGCCGTAGCATGTTTGATATAGGTCGAGGGCCTGAGTGATTTATGCCATGATTTGGCTTGATATAGCGCTTGGGCTGAAGGAGCCCCTCTGGAGTCTGTATATACCCCCAGTGAGCACAGGTACCTACTGAGTGCGAGTGTCGAGTGCTGAGTGAATGGGAGGTATGAGTGATGGTGAGGTATGCCTAAGGAGTTGTTACGAGTGATTGTGAGGTATGCCCGAGCGGCTATTTACGAGTGAATGTGAGGCTTGCCCGAGGGGCTGTATATGAGTGATGTTTTGCCCGAGGGGTTGTATATGAGTGTTGTTTTGCCCGAGGGGCTGTATATGAGTGATGTTTTGCCCGAGGGGATGTTTATGATTTCATCATTTTCACTCTCTTTTTCCTCAAGCCTCTGTTGAAACTATTGAAAAATATCTTTAAATTATTTTCACCGGAACTGGATTTTAAACGAGATGATTTGACTCAAATACTGATAGGAAAGCATGTTGCAGTTTACCGAGATTTTATGATGTGGACTTTATCTGTTTTACTACTCGTCACTACTGCTCAACCTTTATTTATGGTTGTTACTTACTAAGTTGGCGTACTCACGTTACTCCATGCACCTTGTGCGCAGATTCAGGTGTTTTATAGACACGGTCGAGACTGTTGGTTATTCTGATGCAGATTCTCAGAGTTAGCAAGGTAGCTGCATGGCGGTCGCAGTCCTGCTTTCCTCCTCCTTTATCTTCCCTTATTTGTACTTGATTAATCCTAGGCTATGTTAGTCTTGATGTTTACGGACAATTGTAGTAGTTGCTCATAGTGACACCCCATGTTGACCTTTATTTCCACATTTTCTTTGATTTGAATTTCTTATTAAAGATTTATTACTAAGTAGCTCGAAAGTTATTTTTGAATGAAATATTTCGTTGTTTTGGTAGTGAGTCGGCTGGCCTAGTACCATGATAGGCGCCATCACGACTTGGTAGTTTGGGTCATGACACTCTTATATCCTAGAAGTCCACAATATCTCTATCTCAGAATACCCTTTTGTCTCTGTGTCAAAATTCTATAATTCTAGGGCTTTTTCTAGTATGGGGTATATGTGTGTAAAGGGCACTTGGGGTAAAGAAACAGGACGGTGAAGTAAAAAGTGCTCAACCTGAATCCAAGGTTAAATCCTCTATCCTTCTTCATATTGCAAGTAATCCTACTATCATTGAAAAATTGACTGCCATTGACACCAAGATGACCAAGATCCAAGAACTCCTTGCTGCCACTCAGTCCACTGTTAGTGACATCCACATAATTTCGAAGGAAACAGGTCGGACGTCTCAAAGATAAGGGTAAGAATTCAGAGACTTGGAGAAAATGCAGTCAAAGCCTTCAAGGAAGTTCATGACATGATTGATGGGGTCACCGTTGAAGTAAATTCCAGCTGTGATCGTCTAAAGGAGGCCATCTGCAACACTCTTACCTATTTCCTACGTCACTAGTGATGGAAATCTCTAACAATTGTTTTTTGTGTTTTGATGTTTTGGACTGTTTATCAGTCAATTGGATTTTTTTTTCTTTTCTTTATAACTCTGCATGGATGTCATGCCATCCTTAGTTTAATGGTTATGCGCTATATTATCTGCTTTAGTGGTATTCCCTCTTGCTAATGTCAAAAAAGGGGAGAAAATATCTAATTTCTACAGGTACATGAGTCGACTAATTGAGCTGCAGATACATGAATCGACTAATTGAGGGAGAGTCAACTTCAACCATTGAGGGGGATTCAACTACACCCATTCAGGGGGAGTAAACTTACAAGGAAGTTAACTGATGTTTATGCATATTATTTTGTCATCATCAAAAGGGAGGAAATTGTTAGATTTTAGTTTCAATGATGAAAAATAATAAAAGTGTGTTTGATGTAGGGACTCAAGGCAATCAATCAGAATCAAAAGAAAGAATGAAAGTATCAATCAAAGATTGACTGAATCCATCAAGGAATCAACAAGCAATAAAGATCCGGGAATACATAATCAATCAAAGCTGAAGGAAGATATTAATCAGGGGATGATTGAAGACATCAAGGAGAGAAATCAAAACTGAAGGAAGATGATTGAAGCTATCAACAATAAAAAGTAAATAAGTACAAAAGTTTCGAAAGAGGCATAGCCAACACTGGAAATCTGGCGGATATCAAGTCTCAAAGATAGAAAGTTATCAAGTCCACTCATCAAGAAAGTATAACGGGAATCAACCTTATTCATGGAAAGAATCAATATTCGATTCCTTTCAACAATCAAATCTCTTGGGTTCGCAAATCTCTCTAGACTCTAAGGCATCCTGGAAAGTATATATACAATCATTTCAGACTTGAAGAAATATACTTTGATCAAATCAACTACTCTCTCTTTGTTCTACTTCAAACAAACATTGTAGTTCTACTAGATCTGCTGTGTAACAAGTTAGAGAAGAAAGAGAGAATATCACTGGTGAGGCATTGTATAAAAAAAAGACGAGAGACATAGAAAACTGAGCAGTTGGTGTAATACTACACCATTCACTTTGTGCTCAAGAAACTTAATCACTGAAAGAGAATACCCTTTCAACCCAAGGGGACTGGACTAGGATTCACATTGAATCAGAACCAGTATAAAAACTCAGATGTCTTTAATTCCTGTACTTTAGTTCTGCATTTTAATTATGTACTTCTTACTTTCTCTATTACTTCTAATCGACTAATTGGTAAACTAGCCAACTTAGAATAACTATTTTTAGAAGAAGCAATTCACTCCCTCCCCCATGCCCCTCACCCCCGTTGTACTTTCAAGATGGTGTTAAAGTTGTGGTTTATGAAAAGGATGATTATCATGGCGGCAATGGCAAGAGTGTCACTGACGACGATGTTGATCTTGACCTTGGTTTTATGATCTTCAATCGGGTAAGTTCTTTTTGCACACTAGAAACTGCCTAAAACCGTCCAGAAATACCGACCAAAATCGGTCGAAAACTGAAAAAATCGACCGATTTTTGACCGACATAAATTCGTCGAAATTAGGCTTGTCGGTATTTTTGACTAATTTTGGTCGGTCGATAAAATTTCACAAGCGACCTAAAAAGAATAAATCTGCCGAAAAATGGACCGAAATCAATCGGTATTTTAATTATGCAATTTAAAAATACACCATCGGGGAATCGAACCGGGATCTGTACTATGACAAGATTCTATTCTACCACTAGACCGTTGGAATATTTTGGTTTAAGACTATGTTTTATTTTATATGTACTCTTTAATTGCATTTTTGCGTGAAAAGAACCGACCGACTTCGGTCGATTTTATTAAAAATTTAAATTATGGACTGAATTCGGTCAATTTTTTAAAATGACTGACTGAATAACTAACCGATTTCGGTAGGCTTTTTGAGTATTAATTTTAATTTATTTTTTATGAAAAATGCAAAGTTGGTCGGTTTCTTAAAAAATAAATTTCGCGAGACACCAAAATTGTTTTCCGCATTTTTGCGCAGAAAAAACTCAATCGAAGTTGGTCGGTTTCGTAAAAAAATAAAAAAACAAAATATTTTAACATACCGACCGACTTCGATCGGATTTTCAGTCACTTTATCGCGTTCGATTTTGGCCGAATTTCTAGTAGTGTTGAAATTATTGATCAAATGTTTTTAAAAGAAAGAATTATGTCACTTATCATTAGGCCTAACAACCCAACCAAAAATGGCCCAGGTTAAGTCGTTACTCCATTTGGCCCAGGTTGTACATAACCTGAAAGAAACTTTTCAACTTTTAGCCCATTATTAAAGACACACTTCTAAGGTTATTTTATGAGATTTTTTCATTTCTATACAATATTTGAAAGTTATTTATCAAAATTGTCCTGATTTTGTATATTAACCGCCCTAAACAAGGATTGTTTACAATTTATATACAATCCATTATTAGTGCCTTAAATTATAGGATTCAGTTACACCTTGTTTTTTCTCTCTCCTCTTTTCTTTCCCTATTCTCTGACACATCTCTTCATATATAATTCATTATTAGTGCTTTAAATTATGAAATTTAATTACAGTTTTTTTTCTTTTTTTCTCCCCTCACCTCTTTCAACAGTGCCTTAATTGATTCCATGTGATTTACAATTTCCTGAAGAGTACGAAGTAGAATTTAAATATTAGTGTCAGCTGGAAATTAATGTAGATCCAAAATGAATGTAATTCTAGATGCTGCTGTCAAGAGTCAAACAACTTGTTTAGTTAATCAAATATATTCATAAACATTGGTTCTCCTTATTTAAGTATATACCGTCTGAGTCAAATTACTAATTCGGGATATACCATATTCCTTACGGAAGGTAAAAGTTTTCGTACACGGCTAAAATCGGAGAGCCCGATTTTACGGCCACTTCGGCGAAGGCAGAGATTCTAAGGCCCAAGCTCGATATCGAGGAGCATGTCGAGGGTTCTCAACCCCGAGGCACTATAAATAAATGGTCGATATGAAAAGGTGGAAAATCCCAAAAGGCGCGTGGTTAAAGCTGACAAAGTGTACAAAATAGTACAAGACCGTACCGTAGCATTAAATGACTGTACCAGTCATATCTCCTTGCATTAATTACACATGTACCATGTAGGAATTCCTCCTCATATATAAAGGGGAACCTTATCATTTTGTAAGAGATATGATATTAAATATACAAAAGCTAGAACATTCTCTCCAATTATCTCATTAAATTATTGCTTCTCATTCATTGTGTTCTTGAATTATTCTCCATTTATTGCTTATTATTGATTATAAATAGGTCAACCTTACGGCCTTCAGAATTGTCATATTATCGTCGACTTCCCTTAGCCAAGCTCCTCGAGGCTAGCCCGACCACCCTCGAGACTAGTTTCCTTGGAGCCTAGTTTACTTAACGTAGTACTTTTCGCACTAATTTCATTTTTTTCGTTTCATGCTCAGCATCTATTGCTTAAACAACCGGTATTAAAATAGATGACATATTTTTAGAATCACATAAATAAATATAATTGTAATTACCATTTTCAAGGTAAACAGTTTGGCGCCCACCGTGGGGCTAAAAATACTAATAATCATTTTAGTGCTGGTTTTCTAAAAATACAAGTTATTCTTCACACTTTTTCTTCTCCAAGAATCTTCAATTTCAGGTTGGAAAATGTCTAACTCAGTACAAGCACCCTTAAGCAACGGTCCTGAGAACCACGGAGAGAATGGCACAGCTGCTTCAGGTGCAGGTATGCCACCGCAAAACCCTGAAGGGGCACTAGTGGAAATTCTTGTTGATGAAGGCTCGCGCAATGCCCAACATATCGATGTGAGCTCTCATACAGACAAGAGCGTTCGTGAAAGAGACCAACATGAAGCACAGGGAACCCCTGCTCAAAGGGAAAGGGAGGTTAGCCTTCACATTTTGAAATACTGCAGGCACAACAAGTAGCTATTGCTCAGCTCCAAAGCCATCAAAAAACTCCAAGCACGGCGTCACCAGAAACGGCTCCTCGAGATGAACAGGCACCGGAGAGGTCGAGCAACAATGGGTCAGCAGCCGACCCCACCATTATGAAAATGCTCGAAGACCTCGCCAAAAGGATCCGATCAGGCGAGAAGAAGATAGAGGCTAACGACAAAAAAGTGGAGACCTACAACTGGAGGGTTGATCAGATCCCCGGCGCGCCCCCCCCCGATCTTGAAGGGTGTGGACTCAAAAAAGTTTGTACAAAATCCATTCCCATCAAGTGCAGCTCCAATGCCTATCCCGAAGAAATTCAGAATGCCCGATCTCCCGAAGCACATCGAAATTTCAGACCTAATGAGCAGATCACTGCCTACACTTGTGCTATGAAAGGAAACGACCTGAAAGACGAAGAGATTGAATGTGTTCTATTGAAGAAATTTGGATAAAGACTATCCAAAGCGGCCATGATGTGGTACCATAACCTTCCCCCAAGCTCGATAGATTCATTTTCCATGATGGCGGACTCCTTTGTAAAAGCAGATGTTGGTGTCATCAAGGTCGCTACAAGAAATATGATGTTTTCAAAATCAAGCAAAGGGAGAACAAAATGTTAAGGGAGTTCGTGTCCCGCTTTCAATTAGAATGAATGGAATTACTGCCGGTCTCCGACGATTGGGTGGTGCAAGCCTTTACTCAGGGTTTGAACGAGTGAAGCTCGATAGCTTCGAAATAGCTGAAAGAGAATTTAATCGAGTACCCCGCCGTAATTTGGGCAGATGTGCACAACAGGTACCGGTCAAAGATCAGGGACGAGGACGACCAATTGGAAGCCCCCTCGGGCTCAGTGTACTCTAGCAGAGTCCTAGTGAAGGAATTGAGGCTTCCGGAAAGAGATCCAAGACCAAACAAAGAAAGGTATCAGTTGTACGTAGAATATCGGATAAACATCCCGAGGCGTAATGTGCCTCAAAATGACCAAAGAATGGACCGGGGACATAATCCTCGAGGACTCGTAAGCAAAGCAGGATTCGACAGGTAGGTAGGACTGTTAGAGGCACCCCGGCTATCTGAGTACAACTTCAACATCGATGTTTCATACATCGTATCAACCATTAGTAAGATAAGGGACGCCAGGTGGCTGAGACCCATACTATCAGATCCCTCATATAGGAACCCCAACTTGATATGCGAATATCACGATACCCATGGTCATAGGACCGAAGATTGCAGACAGCTTCGATAAGAAGTGTCTTGATTAATCAGCAAAGGATACCTTCGAGAATTCCTCAGTGACCGAGCTAAAAATCAATTTCGGGAAAGAGAGGCCAACAAGAAAAATGAAACAGAAGAGCCACGACATGTCATCCACATGATTTTTGGTGGAGTCGACGTCCCTCAGAGACCTGTTTTTAAGAAGACCAAAGTATCTATCACCAGGAAAAAGCGAACTCAGAGCTACATACCTGAAGACACCCTTTCATTCAGCGAAGATGACATCGAGACCTTGTTTCAACCTCACAATGACGCACTGGTAATTTCTTTTCCTTTCTTCTCAATAAATTTCAAATTAAGCGTGTTCTCGTGGATCCAGGTAGCTCGGCCAACATAATTCGGTCGAGGGTGGTAGAGCAAATCGGGTTGCTCGACCAGATCATAACGGCCTCTCGAATCCTCAATGGGTTCAACATGGAAAGCGAAACAGCGAAAGGAGAAATGATCCTCCCGGTCAATGTGGCCGGCATAATTTAGGACACTAAGTTTCATGTCATCGAAGGTGACATGAGGTACAATTCATTGCTTGGAAGGCCATGGATCCACAATATGTGGGAGGTACCGTCAACCTTTCACCAAATGATAAAGTTCCCTATGAAGGATGGAGTAAAAATAGTGTACGGAGAGCAACATGAAGCAAAACAATATGCGCAATGCACGATGTGGCGCTGGCACATTCTACATCAAAGGACCCAAGAAACAAGCAAACCGCCAAATAACAACCATAAACTAGATCCTCGTAGGAAAAAACAAAGGACCTCGCCGCATCCTCAGATCTAATAACTAAAGCGTATCAAGGCTCGGGCGCCGTCACAGCCAAGGTATAACCCTATCCCTCTTTCTTTCACATTATACGCTAACCTGTGTGCAGGTGTTCAATAGGAAGGAGACAAAGAACCCTCTAGCTCGGCGGCCTTAGTTTTGAAAGCATGCATTGCACTCTTTTTCCCTGACATCGCATTTTATCCCAAAAGGGTTTTACCAGCGAGGATTTTAACGAGGAAACATCCATATGCTACCTAAGGAGAACTCACCAAGTACTCAAGGCTTATCTCCGATCAACCTCGAATACTGAGGGGCATCCCCCCAGGAGATCAGTGAAATATGCCAAAGAGGGTCTCGATAGGAGAATGATGTATCAGACCAAACAGTTGAATGAACCGTGTCCGTGTAGAATAATAGAACCCTTGATGAAATAAAAAAACATGCATACTTATACAAGTAATCAGAGAAGTACCTTCCATCACCAAAACAGTTCGCACATCAAAGAAGTTTGCTATTTTTACAATAGACAGCCCCAGGGCCGAAAATTTAACAAACACACAGTAACTATCTTCGATAGTCACTCCGCCGAGTTTCCAAAAGTCGAAGCCGTAGGACCTCAGGGTAGGTAACTCCGAGCTAATAAAACCTCCTCGAGGCAACATCAGTTCCGACTCGGGGACTGTCCCCAACAGTCGTACTCAAAGCTGTAAGACCTTAGGGAAGGAAAATTCTAACTCATAAGGTCTACACAAAGGAAATATCAACAACATCAAAAACTGTAAGACCTCGAGCAAGGCATGTACAAATTTGTAAGACCTTAAAACATGCATAAACCCCATATCAAAGTCAAGGCTATATATCGAAATTGTAAGACCCAAAAGGCTAAACGCCATGGCTATCTCACTCGGGGACTAAAAGGCTACGGCCAAACACAAATGACCACCGTCATAAGGCTCCGGCCAAACTAACGCAACTCGGAGACGTCCGACTATTACCATAAAATCACAGGCCTTCATTTACTTCAAAAAAACTTCGAAAAGAACTGGTTAAAGGTTGTGCCAACCTAAAGCATACGAGCCCAAGTCACCCGTTGCATTAAAGGTTGTACCAACCTAAATCGTAAGAGCCCAAGTCGTCATCTAGTTCGAAAACCTGAGGGTCGTTGAGCTACGGGTCATACCAATACAAAGTGCCTCAGGGGCTAATTTGAAAACATGAGGGCCGTTGAGCTCGAGTCGAAACCCGAATCGGAGACTAAGCCCAATATGGTTAACTAAAGAGCCTCTAGGCCAAAAAGGCATAAGAGCTCAAGTCGCCCGCTACTTCGATCTTACGCGTAAGAGTCCGAGTCGCCAACTACGGGTCATACCAACAAAAAGTGCCTCAGGGCCAATTTGAAAACCTGAGGGCCGTTGAGCTAGAGTCGAAACCCGACTGGAATACTAAGCCTAATTTGGTTAACTAAAGCGCCTCAGGGAAAAAAAAGCATAAGAGCCCAAGTCTCCCGCTACTTCGACCTTACGCGTAAGAGCCCGAGTTGCCAGCTACAGGTCATACCGACAAAAAACGTCTCAGAGCTAATTTATAATCCCAAGGGTTTCATCTCAAAATCCAATTCGCTGGACCAACTACCAACAAGCAAATCAGATCAAAGATATTTAAAATATATATATATATATATATATTAGAAATACATATTTACAATCGCTCCCACAGGATTCTTATGCAAACGACAAAGTAGAAAATATATTCTATTCTCGGGACCAGCTCCCTTAGAGGCCCCTCGGACCAGATCCCAGGGCGGCCTTTAAGTATCAGCATCAGCTAAAGAAAGGAAAAATCTAGCATCGGTCTTGCCTGCCTCAGTCTGCTTTATCTCTTCCAAGAGATCAAAGCCCCTAGCATGTATCTCCTTGAGGGTCTCCTTACAGGACTTGCATCAGGTATACTCATTGCCCCTCCTCTCTCAATTTAAATCCCCTCTCAGCTCAGCCGTGCATCGACGACATCTTTCAAATAAACGACCACCTTCTTATCGACCTGGCCCCATCGGCCTCAGATGAACCACTCTCTATGGGGGTATGCTCACTCAAAATCTCAATCAGTTCGGGTGGCCCCTGGTCGCAAGCGTCTCTCGAAGTACCTTCGGGTGAAAAAACGGTCGACAGTGGAGGACTCTTGCTTTTCCTCTCTTGGGGAACCTCTTCTTCGAAACTAGAAGTCCAGGCCTGGCAAAACCAGCAAGCTCAGAAGGGCCCCTGGCCCGAGCCGTGGACAGAGAATCATCCTCACAAAGGGAGCCGACTCCCGCAGAATGGCCAATATATATGAAGCTCTCTTCAGCAATGACATCTCCTTTATCCCTCCGAGAAGGCCCCACCTCATCAGGAATATCTTCACCACAGAGGACCTTTTTCGACTGTTGTTCTCCCTCGGGTCTTCACTCTCTTCGAAGGGGCACGACCTCATTCCAAAAAATCCACCAACACATGTGACATCAGAGTCAATACACGCGAAAGAAAAACATTCATCAAAAAGGATACCACACGACTCATACCGGGGATTTTTGCCTCCCATCTCTCCCTCGAGAGGTCACGCCACTTGCGCTCGTTATATATCAAGGAAGTTGCAAAATTTCGAGTCCAGTCCACAAGGTCGGGGACCTCCTCGGGCATCCACCAGACCGCTGAAAAAGAGAAAAAGAAAACCCCCTATAAGTTAATAAGAACAAGAGACACTAAGGCATGACACAAGGCTTACGTTGAAGTTACATTTCTAGGGAAATGGCAGGAACTTCGCTGGAATGACGTCGACGGTCCTCACCCGAATAAACTGACTCATACATCCCCTACTGTGGTCATCATCATCACTAGAAATAAAAGGCCTCGTGGACCGACGTTGCAGCGTAATCGTGCCTCGACAATGATGAGGCTGGTATAACCTAATGAGGTGGCTAACAGTAAAGTCAAGACATGCTTTTTAGTGAAATACCTCATCATCAACACTATCCGCTAAAAGGACGGATGAATCTGTGCCTAGGTGACTCGGTACTTTTTGTAGAACTCGAGCACAAGTCGGTCGAGGAGGGCCAATGTAAACAGGTACGTGTACACGGTCATGAATCCTTCTACAAAGGTCATGATGCTTTCATGTCGAGAGGGTATCTGCAACACCACATTCCCCCCCCCCTCCCCAGCCGTAGTCTCTCCTCACGACCTCGAGGTAATATTTCTCGATCGATCACACGAACCTCAAGGAATGTTCTCGATGGCTCGAGGCATCGTAAGATTTCTCTACTGCAAAGTCCTTTTTTATAGCAAAGAAGTACGAGGTCATCTCGCCAGACGCTGGAAGAATTTCCCTCTTCTTGATGAACAGATTCGGGAGCAGCAACCATAGTCACTCAAAGAAGAGGTAATACGGGAGGAGCATAACTCGCTTTCCCAAAGTTGGAAAACGAATGAGAAAGATGAAAAAAAGGTTGAGGGTTTTTGGCAAAAATTCAAGAGTTAGAATGAAGGAGAAGCATGAACAATTATGTAAGGAGAGGAGGCCAACCAACTACCTTAAAGGCCATTCAATTTCTGACAGGTCGTCATGCCTGTATTGGTAAAAAATAGACTTCACAGGTGTAATATTTCTGATGACAAGGCAATCTACGTGGATCAATGGAAACATGATAGCTGGTCAAGAAGTTTAGAAAGAAGTACGGGAGAAAGAGGAACGGAATAGTATACACACGAGACAACTAGATGTGGGAGTTCCAATCTAATTGAGGAGTTGATGAGACACAGTCAGAATGAACCAAGGCAGAATAAAGGGCAGATTCAAAGATCTTCAATCAATGAGCTAAACGTTACATAATCTTCACGCAAAAATTACGATTACCAATTGTAACGTTACATTAATGATATTATTATTCATTCATTCTCAATCATTAAGAAGAGTAGACGTTATATTAAGAAATTCCCTATAAAAGGGAGTAAAATCTCACTTATATGGACATAGTCGAACCAATACTGAAATAAACATACTTTCATGAGATCTTATTTCTTTCTTATTTACAAGTCTAATTTTTATTACTCAGTTATCAGAAGCCCAAGTACTTCTTAAAATAGATTTGACTAAGAATCTAATTCTTGGTTAAACAAATTGGTTCCGTTACCGAGAATCTGATAATATTTGTTTTTTTTCTCGAATAACCTTTATCAAATCATGTCGAATACCAACGACAACAACCAACAAACCACTGGAACCCCAGTTCCATCACCTCAGGGATCCCCACGAGGTTCAAGGGACAACTCCCCAGAAAGATCTACAACTCACAACAATGATCAAATTGGAAACGAGCAAATAGGAGAACAAGACCCTGTGAAGCAGATGGTTGGTGAATATGTGAGTGAAGCTCTTCAAGCTTTCATGAGGGGGCTACTAACTGTATCACCTACGCCTCCTCCAAATAACACCACGAATGTAGAAAACTCACAATCTGGACTAGGAAATTAAGGAAGTAGAGGCACTCTAAATGAATAACTTGGAGGAAGACCAGGTATGTCCAATAATCCATATTTACAATCTTTTACTAACCTTGCAGAAATAGGTGAAGGAACAAAATGATCGCGTTGAGCAAATTCCTGGAGTACCACCTGTCATCAAGGGTATTGATATTGATAAATAATCTCAACAAACCTGGAAGTGAAGTGCAGCACCTTTGCCGATTCCCAAGAAATTCAAAATGTTTGACATACCAAAGTACGATGGGACAACTGATCCATGTGATCATGTTACTACTTTCACCACAGAAGTAAAAGGCAACGACCTGACTAAGCAAGAAACTGAATCCGTGTTGGTCAAAAATTTTGGAGAGACACTTACCAAAGGAGAATTAACATGGTATTCTCTCTTGTCCGAAAATTCTGTTGATTCTTTTGTTGAGCTTGCATATTTGTTTATAAAATCACATTCCGGTGTGTAAAAAAGGGAAAAGAGATTGGAAGATATATCCGAAATAAAACAGGGAGATACTAAGTTGCTTCGTGTATTCGTAGACATGTTTTTACGTGAACGGATGCTTCTACCAAGAGTACCTGACAATTGGGTAGCTATGGCTTTTGCAAGTAATTTGAACGATAAAAGCTATGAAGCCACGAGGAGACTCAAAGAAAGCTTGAGAGAGTTCCCATCTACGACATGGAACGATATTTATAATAGGTACAACACAAAATTACGAATTGAAGAAGATATTATTGACCAATCAAAAGCAGAAGACGGGATGAGTTCTAGACGCTCCGAATAAGAAAGGAGAACTGGAAAAAAAAAATACGATTCGTACATGGGACCTTCGGGACGAGAGGCTCGTTCCAAATTTGAAAATCCGCGGTCTGATCAGAGACCGTCAAATAGAGATTCGAGCTCATCATCATCAAGATCCAGAAAGGATCGAGATGAATGAAATAGAGGTAATACAAGAATTGGAGATTACAATTTCAATGGAAATGTTTCCAAATTAATAACAATATTAAGAAATATGGGAGATAAAGTTTGATGGCCCAAAGAAATGAGATCAAATACAAACAGAAGGAATCCAGACTTCTGGTGTGAATTTCACAATGATCATGGGCACAAAAAATCATACTGCATGTTATTTCAAGGATAGGTAGAACACTTATTAAAACGAGGTTATCTAAAAAAACTGTTTAGTGAAAAAGGTAAACATGCATATATGAAGAATAGGCAGAAGCCCCCAAAACCATCGTCTCCGAAGAGAACTGTAAATGTGATAAATGGAGGAGATGAGGTAAATGGCGTAACTTATACTTCAGCAAGAAGGATGACCAAATTCACAGTGACCCACGGGAAAAGGACTCGTGAGACCTTGGAGGCTGACAACATCTCATTCGACGACTCAGATGCCGATGGATTACTGCTTCAACATAACGACGCATTGGTAATATCTCTACTTATACATGACATTAAAGTGAAAAGAGTATTGATTGATCGAGGTAGCTCGGTCAATATCATTTTGCTGAGGGTTGTGGAAAAGATGTTAATGGGGGGCCATGAAATTCCAAAAGCACGTTCCTTGTCCGGATTCGATAACTCTACTGTCATAACAAAAGGAGAAATTGAGCTTAATACCTATCCAGAAGGCGTCATCAAGGAAACAAAATTTCAAGTTATAGATACATATATGACTTATAATTTTATAATGGGGAGACCATGGATCCATGACATGGATGCAGTACCATCTACTCCGCATCAGGTATTCAAATTCCTTTCAAAATGGGGAATCCAACTGATTCAAGGTGATCAGTAGACTTCAAGAAACATCAACTTAGTGATGCATTCCAATAAAAAATAAAGATCGGAAGAAACAAGAGACGAGGGAGAAACTCGAATAGACACAGAAGAAAATGATAAAGACACGGTGAATCAAATCACCATGGATGTCGCACCAAGACATAAGGACAAAGATTCTAGACCTGATGTTATTCAAGAAGTAGAAGAGAATGAAAATATCAAGATAACGACTGAGGAGCTCGAAGTTGTTCCACTGTTCGAGTTTAAGCCTGAGCAAAAAATCCACATAGGAGCAAGGCTAAGCTCGACCAGAAGAGGTAAGTTAATTGAATATTTTAAAGTTAACGCATATTGTTTTGCTTGGTCTCATTCAAATATGACAGTTATACCCCAAGAAGTGATGACTCATAAACTAAATGAAGACCCATCCTTCGTACCTATCAAGCAAAAGAAAAGAAGGCAGGGATCGTTCAAGAATCAAGTGATTGATCAAGAGGTACAACAACTCTTAAAAATCGGTTCAATACGTGAGGTAAAATATCTTAATTGGTTAGCTAATACCGTAGTGGTACCTAAAAAGAATGGTAAATAGAGAGTATGTGTAGATTATACGGATTTGAATAAAGCATGCCCAAAAGACTCATTTCCATTACCGCACATAGATCAAATGATTGATGCCGCTACATGTCATGAATTATTAAGCTTTCTAGATGCATATTCTGGTTACAATCAGATAAAAATGGACCTCTCAGCTGAGGAAAAAACCTCCTTTATTACGAGTAGGGGGACTTATTGTTACAAAGTCATGCCTTTTGGCTTGAAAAATGCTGGAGCCACGTATCAAAGGCTAGTGACCAAGATGTTCCAAGAACATCTAGGGAAAATAATAGAGGTGTACATTGATGAAATGTTGGTAAAGTCAACACATGTAAAAGATCATTTCCAACATCTCTCAACTACTTTCGAGATCCTCCACAGGTATAACATGAAATTAAATCCACAAAATGCGCCTTTGGTGTCGAATCATGTAAATTTTTGGGTTTTCTAGTATCAAATAGAGGCATTGAAGTAAATCCTGCTCAAATTAAAGCTATTGACGAAATACTTTATATACTCATGAGCAAAAAAGAAGTTCAAACATTAACAAGTAGGATTGCAGCTTTAGGAAGATTATCTCCAAATCTTCAGAGAAGAGTTTTAAATTCTTCTCAGTACTAAAGAAGCAGAATCAGTTCGAATGGACTGAAGAATGTCAACAAGCTCTTAAAGACTTGAAGATTTATCTATCAAATCCCCCACTGTTGTTTAAAACAAAGGAAGGGGAAAGGTTAAACATTTATCTTGTTGTTGTAGAAATAGCCGTAAGTGCAGTCCTGGTAAGGGAGGACAAAGGTAAGCAATCTCCTATCTACTATGTAAGTAAGTCCTTACTAGATGCTGAAACTACATATCCTCATCTAGAAAAAGTTAGCCTTGGCTCTAATCATGGCATCTAGAAAGTTAAGACCGTACTTTCAGTGTCACCCAATTACTGTTGTAACTTCGTATCCTTTGAGAAATATTTTGCATAAGCAAGAACTGTCAGTTAGACTGGCTAAATGGGCAATAGAACTAAGTGAATATGACATAGTCTATCAACTTAGGTCTGCAATAAAGTCTCAGATTTTAGCCAATTTTGTCACAGATTTTAACACTAGAATAATTTCGGAAGTAGAAAAAGAATTACTAATCTTTACCGGAGCTAATTCAGGGATATGGACTTTATTCACCGATATCTCTTCTAATACTAAAGGAGCCGAGTTGGGAATTGTTTGATACCACCTTCGGGTGAAAAGATAAGGCAATCTATTAAATGTTATCCCCTCACTAAAAACGAAGCAGAATATGAAGCTTTCATTGCAGGACTCGAATTAGCGCGATAACTCTCAATTGAGAAGATCGTGATCAAAAGTGACTCTCAACTAGTGGTGAACCAGATGCAGGGGACTTATACTGCTAGAGAGAGTCGAATACAACAGTATTTGGAAAAGGCACAAGATCTGGTGAGGCAATTCCAGTCATGGAAGATTATGCAAGTACCTAGAGAGGAAAACGCAGAAGCAGATGCGTTAGCTAATCTTTCACCAGTAACTGATGTAACAAATAAAGACAATGCTATTTTGATACACTTATTTCATTCAGCAATTGACTAGGAAAAGAATTAGGTAACATTTAATAATCTAACATGGGATTGGAGAAACGAAATTGTAATTTTTTTGTAGAATGGTACCATGCGTGAAGATAAGAAAGAAGCTCAAGCACTTCGCCAAAAAGCTGCACGGTACTGCCTAGTTTGTGACACTCTGTCTCGCAAAATGTTTTGAGGTCCCCTAGCAAGGTGCCTTAGAGCAAACCAAAATGAGTATGTGATGAAAGAATTACACGAAGGACATTCCAGGAACCACACAGGTGAAAGGTCCTTAGTCAAAACCCTAATCAGAGTAGGGTACTATTGGCCTAAGATGGAAGAAGATGTTGAAAATTTTGTAGCTAAATCTGATAAATATCAGGGATATGCTAACAATATGTATCAGCCCGCAGAATTACTAAACTCAGTTGTATCACCTTGGCCATTTATGAAATGGGAAATGGATATAGTAGGACCTCTACCCCCAGCCAGAGGAAAGGTACGATTTTTACTTGTATTAATAGATTATTTCTCAAAATGGGTGGAGGCAGATTCTTTTAAACGGGTGCGAGAAAAAGAAGTGAAAAGCTTCATATGACAAAACATCATATGTCGTTTTGGTGTACCAAAGGAAATTGTATGTGACAATGGCCCACAATTCATAGGCTCACAAATCACAGAATTCTTCCAAAGCTGGCAAATCAAATGAATCACTTTTCACCATATCATCCCGTGGCTAACAGGAAAGTTGAGTCAACAAATAAAATCATTGTTAACAATCTGAAGAAACAATTGAAAAAAGCTAAGGGAAATTGGCCTGAAGAACTACCGGCAGTATTATGGGCTTATAAAATTACTATAAAGACAACCACGAAAGAAACCTCATTCGCACTTGTTCACGGCTCAGAAGCTCTAATACCAGTGGAAATTGGTGAATCTATCATGAGATTCACAACAACAATAAAATAAGCAAACAATGACGAGTTGAGAACAAATCTGGATTTACTTGAGCAAAGGAAAGAAGCTTCTTTAATGTGCATGACAACTCAAAAGCAAATAATAGAGTGATATTACAACAGAAAAACTCACCTCAGATATCTCAAAATAGGGGACTTTGTCCTTAAGAAAGTTTTTCAACCAACAAGGGAGGCTGGAGTAGGAAAATTAAATTCAAATTGGGAAGGACCCTACAAAGTGCGTAGTATTGCTGGAAAAGGTGCTTATGACCTGGAAACCATGGATGGCTGAATTTTACCAACAAGTTGGAATTTTGTTCACTTGAAGAAATATTACTTATAAGGAAAAGGAAAACCCACGGTCAGGTATCATTACGTTCAATTTTATTTAGTACAGTTAGAATTATACTAACCATTTTAGATGATAGGCGAAAAGCTAACCCATAACCAGATGATGATATTAGACCTGAATAGACACGAGGAAAAAACTGAATTCGCCGTCAGGTGTCATTACGTTCAATTTTTTCTGATGGACGTTTCAAAGGGTTAAGTAGTCATCATCTAAACTATATACCTTCGAGTCCCATATGTTTTTTCTTTTCAGGAAAACGACCACAAGAAAGGAATAGTCAAGTGCTCGAGATTTCATTCTTCCAAGCAAAAGATCCATTTTTCACAACAAGTCAAAAATTATGAGCAGAATCACAAAGCCAAAGACAAAAAACACAAAGCCTGATTCGGAAACCTACAAGAACATACTCGTGAATGTAAACGAATGTTTAGGTTAAAGTCAAAATTTAGTTACGGGTAGAAATTCATACCCCCGTTTTATTCAAAACCTGTTGTAAAAGAAAATAGTTACGAAAGAGTCATAGACGATGCTCAAACACATGTAAAATGTTACGAAAGTTCGAATAATATAACGACTTTCAGCAAAATATTATTCAGAAAAAATATGTGAATTCCTATCTCTCTTTTGTATGTCTACACCCTTATGAAGTTGAGACGTCCTCTTCATTAAGTGTCGTTCATAAAAGGGCCCTCTTTTATAAATCGTGCTTATTCCAAAAAGACACAAAATACTGAAGCATTTTTTAAATGCAAAATTAAATACCAAGGGCTAAAATAAAAACCTGAATGTAAAGCATGCAAACACTTAAGGGTAAAACGAAAACTCAAAAAAAACACAAGCCATGCTAAGAAATGTAAATATTAATATTATATAATGGTAAAAACAAAGTATTATCTAAGTTTAAACCAAATTTATTTATACAAAGTTTCCCCTAAGTTGTCATTGGGGACTTGCTAAACCAAACTTCACCCCAAATGGGACCGGGGGTAACCACCAATTGTTCTAAAAGGAAAAAAAATAAGGGTTGATAAACACCTTCACTAGTCACTGGGAGGATTATCTTCATCAGCAGGAGGAACGACTTGAGATGGCGAGGCTTGAGCAGCAGCTTCATCAGGAACGATCTCATCACCCATTGGAACTTCAACTTCAGGTGATGAAAATTTTTGACTTTTCTAAGACTTTTCAATCATCTCCTTAGTTTTGGCAATTTCAGCTTCTAAATCAAAATTTTCTTGGCCCATTTCCGTCAATGTGTCAAGCCGGGCATTCGAATAAGCCCAACTCACACCAACAACTGCCTTATCCTCAAGAGCCTCATAATATTTCTCCCATTGTTCAATATCGTCTCTCAGCTCATCTCTTTCAACCACGATAACATCATAAGACGCCTACAAAGGGGTAAGAGATCTTTCCAGAAACTGAATCTTGTTTGAAGATTCACAGAGGTCCTCTTAGGTCTAAGTAAGCGATTGCAAGTTCACCAGCATAAGCCTCCTTTTGGTCCAACAAAGCCTTCAAGATTCTTATCTCTTTAGTATCATGGGAAAGATGCTCCGCAAAGGAAGACTCTAGGATGTTCTTATCCTTGCCTGCTTGACTTGAAGAAGCCTTCTCAATGGCCAATTGCGCTGCAATTACTCTGATTTGCTGCTCCAAGGTACACCTCTCCTCCTCTACTTCCTCCATATCAAGCTGAACACTCTCAAATTACTCCTTCCAGTTATCAGCCTCGGTATGATAGTCATTCTTTAATTGCTCCGTATGAACGATCCTTTTCATCAATTCTGTACCAATAAAATTGATCTGCATAAAAAGAGAAGTTATATACGGTAAAGGATTTATAAAAAAAGGAATGATATAGAAGATACCTTTAAGGGTGAGTGTACAATATCGTTCATCCAAGTTAAGGAGCTATGACTTTCCAACTTAGACTTCTCAGCCGGGCCTATCAGAGGCTTCAACCACACATCTGCCTGGCCTGATTTCTTTAAGAGGCTACCTCCCGCAGGAACCTCTATCATAATTCTCTTCATCTCCCCACTACTGGAAGATCCTACTTCGACAATAGAACTCACGGAAGTAGGGGCAGATGAAGGAGCCACAGATGAAATAGGCGGGGGAGAAGAAACAACAACAGGTGCGGCAGACGAAAGTTCCACTGGAGCAGATGGAGGAAAAATAGCAAGAGGTGCCTCCTCTGAAACTGTGCCAAAGCCTTGGTGGAATAATTGTTCAATTGATTCATTTGCAGAGGAAAGAGTTGCATCTTCAGGAGCAGAATGCTCTAACTCAAGAACGAAAGGTGGATTAGTAATTGGAGCAGATTCGTCGTCAGATACGACCTTTCTTCTCCTTGAACTCCGAATCGGCGAACCTTCCTCCTGCTCTTCCTCATCTTCCAAGGTCCTAGATACACTGGCTTTCCTTTTTTATGAAGAGGAGTTCACAATAATTTCTTGGGCCTTGGCCAAAGAAAGTTTCGAAGCAGATACTGCAGCAGCAGAGACCCCACGAGCGGGAAATCCTAAAAAATAAAAGGGGTTAGAGAAGCTTAAAAGGAGAAAGAAAGGAAATATAAAAAATCCCTACCATGGGTTTTCACTTTCCAACCAAACCTCACCGAGAGGTACTTCCAAGAATGTTCTTCCATTGGAGCGATCAACAACAATTTTTCTACTCAACCACGCAAACCAGAGACCTCCTCAACGGTTTCCATGGTTGCTGCAAAAAAGAAAAAAAAAACGGTCACAGTACTGAAGATTTATCAAAAAATAAAGAAGAAAGTGAGAAAAACTGTACTCACGTGCAAAGTTCCACTTCTTAGGGAAGGGGAGATTTTCTTCACCTACCAAACCTTTAGTAGGGACAACAACATACCAGACATACCACCCTCTATCTTTATCATCGTCAGGTATAACTAAAACTCTTTTACTCCTAGTCGCAAGAGTAAAGAATCCTTGGTGGAACAACATAGGAGAATAGAGATGAATGAGGTGATGAAAAGTAAATGGAACTGAAGCTAAGGTGGACAAATATCTAAGGCATGCTACTGCCCTCCAGATTAGAGGATCGATTTGTCCCAAGCACACATTAGAAAATCAACAGAATCCTATGATGACAGGGTCGATGGGAGGCTTGAATCCTAAAGTAAAGGGGTAAGTATACACAAAAGAATACCCAGTTCTATAAAAGGTTATTCTTTGATTCTCATTGGGAACTAAGAATGGAAAGTCAGATTTCCAATAACAATCTCTACGCAGAGTTGAAACTAAATGCTCAGTGATTTGATTAGGGTAAATATCAGCATGATCATGAGATGTCATATAAGAAAGCTATTTTCTTATGGCTTCACTATCCTATACAAAATAAAACTCAGCAGGAACAATCTCATCAATTTTTGGCTCACGAAGTGGTTCGTTAGGTTCTCTACTCTTAGAGGAAGATCTAGAAGCTCTAGCCTTAGAAGAAGACGAAGAAACATTAGCCCTAGAAGATGGCGGGGGAGTAATGTTTTACGTAGAAATAGAACCCCTAGAAGGTGTAGAACTCAAGCTTCTTAGTCTACCACCCCTCCTACTCCGGATTGGAGCAGAAAAAGGAGATAGTTCATCTACAATGATAACATTCTTGGGTTCTTGATTTGAGGAAGATATATTAATGTGAAAAAGGAATTTACAAGTAACGAAGGAAAGTTATAAGTTTTTTGTGAAAGCAAAGGTAGGAAAAGGGGTATTTATACTCAGAGAAAACCATCAAAAAATGGAAAAAACACTAATGTGTAAGTCATAATCAGAACTGTCACTTCATGATTGATGCAGTCGCAAAAAGCCCTAAAAGGCACTGATGAATTGCAGAATCAATCCGAGAACGCCACATTGCATGAGAATTAAATAGAAGTGACAAGTGATGTATACGTTCAGAGACGGAAGCAATCGTACGAGTGAAACGACGGCAAACAATTCCCTCCATAAATAAGTATCCACTTACCAAATATTTAATTGATAAATAAATGGTAAGTGGGGGAACTATATGTATTGGTAAAAAATAGACTTCACACGTGTAATATTTCTGATAACAAGGAAATCTACGTGGATCAACGGAAACATGGCAACTGGTCAAGAAGTTTAGAAAGAAGTACGGGACAAAGAGGAACTGATTACTATACACACGATATAATTAGATGCGGGATTTCCATGGTCAGAATGAACCAAGGCAGAATAAAGGGCAGATTCAAAGATCTTCAATCAATGAGCTAAACGTTACATAATCTTCACGCAAAAGTTACGATTACCAATTGTAACGTTGCGTTAATGATATTATTAGTCATTAATGCTCAATCATTAAGAAGAGTAAATGTTATATTAAGAAATTCCCTATAAAAGGGAGTAAAATCTCACATGTATGGACACATTCGAACCACTACTGAAATATACTTACTTTCATGCGATCTTATTGCTTTCTTATTTACAAGTCTAATGCTTATTATTCGGTTTTCAAAAGCCCGAGTACTTCATAAAATAGCTTTTACTAAGAATCTAATTCCTTGGTTAAACAATGGAACTTGGGGAAGTGTACCAGTAGGGCCACCTCGGTCACTTCAAGGTCACATCGCATGAATAGTACCATCGTAATAGGTTCGAGGAATCGAAGTTAGCTGATCGACCTAACCTCGAGAAGGTGCCCGATCTTGAGGAATCCTAGTACTGCAAGTACGAGTACCGAGGAAGCAAAGTATCAAAATATAAAAGTCATGTTGAGGGGAAAAAGTCACGGAACTAAACTTACACAAAGTATGATGTAAAATGTTCTATTTCAAAAAATATATTTACAAGGTGTTCTTTACAAAAATCCCCCCGAAGAATACGACAAAAGATAGAAAAAACACCTATTCTACGTCTCCACCGCTATTTGAGTCGCTTTTGGGGCTCTCTTCCGATGAACTCGTCACCGCAAAATTTTCCTCCAGGGGCCTGGGCCTCTTCAATCTCGGCAGAGACGACACCTCTAGTTCTCACTTCTTCGAGGGCCTGCCTCTTGGCTTTTGCACAAGCATAGGAAACCGCCTAACTTAGCTTCAGCTCGGCCTTCTCGCATATCTCCCTTTCCCGGGCATCTGCAACAGCAGCATCCCTCTTGTACGAGGATACATATTCACTGGCCTCAGCCTTGGCCGAAGATAGTGCAACAACCTCCTTCTCTTGAGCACCTCGGAGGAGATCTTGGGATGAGGATAGCTTCCCCCAAAGCACCTCCCTCTCCGAGGCTGCATCATCATTCAGCCGAGCCAGTTCCACGACTCCGGCGTCCTTGGCCGCAACCTCTCCCTGAAGCTGCTCCACCAAAGCATCCTTATGAGTAATCTGAGAAGCAGACAATAAGTCAATCAGCAGCAAATCATCTCAGCTAAGAGGTGATAATTTGGATACTAGCATACCTGCTCGGGGAAATAGGATCTCTCCCGATGCACTCTCTCTAAGCTCGCCCGAAGGTTGACCAGTTACTCCTCCTTTCGAGTGCACAAAGCCTCGAACTCGACCGAACCCGCCATAAGCTTCTCAAGCTCCCCTCCATGATGAGCAAACTCATCTTGCAACTTGGAGAAAGCCAGGTCATATAGCCTCTTGACCTGCAACATAGAGAAGGGAAATAATAAAAAAAGGGGGAAAATATATAACAATGAGAATAAAAGATCTGAAAATAGGTATGTTGTTATAAAATGTCAACTTCTTTTAGATCTTCTCGGCTTCCTCGAGGGAAACTGGGGAATCAACATCGGTCTCCTCATCTACCCCCTTGAAGTAGTCCCCGAATGCATCCTCCTCTCCATGAGAGGTCTCTGGATCAGGGACACCCCTAACTTGAGCATCCCGTATCTCCCCTGGAGAGAATGACCGGCCCGAATGAAATCCAAAAGTGATGTTGGCCTCCATCAAGGTTTCTTCCCTATCTCTGAAAGCTCCAGTAGCAAGCCTTCCGAGTTCCTCACCTTGAACTGTTCCATGTCCGATGAACGTCTCGGGGACTGTGCTCAAACCCTCCTCGAGGGTCTCCTTACACACGTCAGGTCCGCATTGATCTCCCTTAGATCAACAGGCGAGTGCCCAGTGGCTCTCAAAGCGTCAGCACTTCGTCGTGCCCTTTGTACCAAAGGGCAGGCATCATCACTTTCCTCCTCGGCCCGCAGACTATCAGCGGCCACCGAAGATATGACCGTGGTCTCGATTTTAGGCTTCCGAGCCTTTTCCCTTTTTGATTTTGGAGACCCTTCCGAAGCCTCTTTCGTCTTTTTTATCGTTTGTGACCTTCAGGGCCTCTTTCTCACCAAGTGGAGGTGGTCTCATCAGCACTCCCTCACCAAGTCCTATGCAAGTATATCATCTCAAAAGTGTTGTCAGCAAAATTTCTCACAAAGAATATGAAAATGGTAACGATAGGAACATACCATGATTCTTGGCCTGCCATCGTATTTTGGCCAGCTCCAGCCATACACACTTGTTGTATAGGAAAGCATAGTGTAAAAGTTTGATCTACCCCAGAAGGTCCTGAACCGCACGGGGAAACCAAACAGTGGCCGCATAAAAGAAATTCAGTCGAAAGAGAAGGAGACAACGAAAGCACGCTCGAGTCGAAGGTACATACGTTTCATGTTCCACTTCTCCGAGAATGGCATTCTGTCAGCGGAGATGATATCGGAGGTTCTGATTCTAATGAAACGGCTCATCCACCCCCGGTCCCTATCCTCATCGATGCAGGTGAGGAATGCCTTGGTGGATCGACGGTGCAATTTAATAAGGCCCCCACGAAAAAGTTGAGGGCTATATAATCTGATCAAATGGTCGAGGGTAAAGGTCATTCCCTCGACCATGTTGGCAATATGGCGAAACATGTAGACAATCCTCCAAAAAGAAGGATAGATCTGATCTAGTGTCACTCGGTATTGGCGGCAAAAATCAAGAATCACCGGATCAACCGGTGGGCAAGAAGAATCAACGGGACCTAAGGTAAGGGGATATGTGTAGACGCTAAGCAAGCCAGGCTTGTGCGTGATTATGCTCTCGTCGGCCGTGGGACTGTCAACTCGGGCTGCCTCCCCCCAGTGACAGTGGAGTTTCACCCTCTCAACGTCCGATATCATGCTTATATATCAGGACATGGGCTCACATCCTCCCGGTGTAGAAGGAGGTTTTTCTATTGAAAAGTCAGAGATGGTGTTGAAAGGGCCAGGAATGCATTGTTCAATGGTAGAAGGGGTTTTTGATTTTCCCTTAGACGGGATGTAGTAGAAACCCCCTCCTTTTGTGGAACTATTTTGGAGGTCTTTGCCATGGTGGATATTGAGTTTTGTAGTAAGAAGATGGGGAAAACGGGAGCAGGAAGAAGATAAGAAGAGAGATCACTTAGGCGAAATCTGATGGTTTGAAAAAAAAAATGCGAACTTATGAAAAGCAAGTGATTGTGGTATTTATAGGGGTCGTTTGGATGAAATAGAAGCGGGAAAATCAAACCTGTGATGGTTCACGGGCCCCTCGAGAATGGTGTTGACAGCGATCTTTACATAGCTTTTCGTCACCGCATTTAATGCTCTGAAGGGGCTAACATCATAATAACAGTTTCGAAGGGGTGGAAGGTCAAAACCATTTCTTATCTCTTCATTCTAAGAAATGCAGGGACTATCTCTACATAGCTAAAATCGGAGAGCCTGGTTTTACAGCTACTTCGGCGAAGGCAAAGGTTCGAACGTTCGATCTCGGCATCGAGGGGAATGTCGAGGGTTCTCAACCCCGAGGCAGTATAAATCAATGGTCGATATGAAAAGGTGGAAACTCCCAAAAGGCGCGTGGTTAAAGCTGACAAAGTGCACAAAATAGTACAAGACCGTACCGTAGCATTAAATGACTATACAAGTCATATATCCTTGCATTAATTACACATGTATCATGTAGGGATTCCCCCTCATATATAAAGGGGACCCTTGTCAGTTTGTAAGAGATATGATATTCAATATACAAAAGCTAGAACATCCTCTGCTCTCAAGAACATTCTCCCCAATTGTCTCATTAAATTATTGCTTTCATTTATTGTGTTCTTGAATTATTCTCCATTGATTGCTTATTATTGATCATAAATAGGCCAACCTTAAGGCCTTCAGTATTATTATACTATCATCGATTTCCCTTAGCCAAGGTCATCGAGCCCGACCTCGAGACCAGCCCGACCACCCTCGAGACTAGTCTCCTTGGAGCCTGGTTTGCTTAACTTAGTTCTTTTCGCACTAATTCATTTTTCTCGTTTCATGCTCAACATCTATTGCTTAAAACCGGTATTAAAATATATCACATATTTTTAGAACCACATAAACAAATATAATTGTAATTACCATTTTCAAGGTAAACAGTTTTAATAAAGAGCTTATGTCATACACGAAAGTTCTATCAGTTACATATCTTTGACATGATATGTGTTACTAGCTGTCACGACCCAACTCCACTTATAGGTCGTGATGACGTCAAACATCACAGTTAGACGAACCAACTAGTGAATTAAACATATATTTATTTCTTTAATAATTATCCAAGTAATTAAGCTCCTATTGCTTGTAAGAATTAAAAAAAAAGAAAGATCTGATTAAATAAAAACCAAGTAAAGTAAGCCAAACCCTAATTCTACTAGTGTGTGTGTCAAGACCTGGTGTCACAAGTATATTAACACCTAATAAATTATACAAAAATTCTAAACACTGTCTGAAAAAAATAGACAAAATACTAAATACTAGGAGAGGCACTAGTCGCTGCAGAATGACTCAGAGAGGCAACTCACCACTAGGCCTCGGGGTATCGTGGATACACTCCGGTATGACCACCTAAAACTCTTGTCTCAGATCCTGCACAAAAATTGCAGCAAGCATAGCATGAGTACGTAAACAATGTGTACCCAGTAAGTATCAAGTCTAATCTCGAAGAAGTAGTGACGAGAGGTCGACATTGACACTCACTATAGGTCAATAATATTAAAATAGAAATATCTGAATAAACATGATGTATGTGAACAACAATAATCTCCTAAACAAGCAGAATTAATCAATTCTTTCAATTTAAATAATTTCCAATTTACGAATTAGCTTCACATGCTGCAATAAATTATCAACGTATCTTGTAATTATTATTATTAGGAATTATTTCTGCCGAGGTCATACGGCTCGTTCCAAAGTATCGTGAACACTACCAAGGGACGTGTGGCACGATCCATACATGCATCTATACGGTCGATGCGTTAGGCCCTCCCCAAAAAAAAGGAGGACATTTTCTTATGAACCTCCGAAATGAGAATATATTATAAGGTTAATACATAAAGATGTACAATTTCTATTAACAGTGAAGTAAATTGCACAAAAATTCAAGTATGTGAAATTTCGGTCTTTTTACTATTTCCTTTAACAATTTACAATATAATTCCAGTACTTTAATTAAATAAAGATACAATTATCAAAAGTGATTCATGATTTGAGTCCTAAAGTACCAGGAGTTAGCATAATTAGTAGCTATGCACGGACTCTCGTCACCTCGTGCATACATAGTCCCCACAATTAGCAACAATTATTAATTTAAATCACCTATGGGGTAAATTCCCTCTTACAAGGTTAGACAAGTGACTTACCTTGTCTCAAAGTCCACTTTTTGATCACAACGTCGTGTTAAAGCTTCAACTCAATGCCGAAAAATCCGAAACTATCCAAATGTTATATAAATAATTAATACATGCTCAATAATTCGAAATTAGGCTATTGAATTAATTACCAGACCGAAAATGGTAAAATTCCTAAAATTCACCCCGGACCCACTTGCACGAATTCTGGAAATTTTCGGAGGAAATCGTTACCCATAATCTCAAGAACTCAAATATACTATTTCCATCTAATTATATAATCATTTTCGTAGTTAAAATCTCATTTTTATCAAAACCTAGGTTTTTTATCTAACCCTTGATTTCCACGATTTACAGGCTATAATCTAACCATAATCTATGTATTTAACTCAAAGTGTGTAGAATTAACTTACCTTCAAGTTTCTAGTTGAAATCCCCTCTCCAAAAGCTCCACAATCGCCCAACACATGAAGAAATGGGATAAAAATAGGCAACTCCAGACTTAAATGAAGGTTCTGCCTTCCGCGATTTTCACACCTGCGAAGGTATAACCACACCTGCGAAAAAATCCTCACAGGCGTGCATTTCTCCATTTTGCCTGGCTCTGCACCTGCGGTCAAGGGAGCCGCTTCTGAGCATCCGCAGGTGCGATCAAAGCCTTCGCACATGCGCCCTTTCCGCTTCTACGCCTACTCCTTCACGCAGGTGCTCCCAATTAATCCGCACCTGCGGTGCATGACCTGCCCTCCCCTTTTTCACACCTGCGACTCGTAGCTCGCACCTTCGACTGCCCATGCACAGGTGCGATCGCACCAGAAATTGAAAGCTTCAGCTTTTCTCCCAAGTTCTAAACTTGGCCCGAGACTCGTCCGGTTAACACCTGAGGACCCTGGGGCCCGCCCGAACATAACAACAAGTTTGAAATCATAAAACAAACTCGCTCAAACCCTCGTAACGTGTAAAACAACATCAAAACTAATAATCATGCCTCAAATCAAATTGATTCAACTTAAAATTTTCCAAATTCTTCAAACATACTACGAATGCGCCGAAACATACTTAAACTACTCTGAATGACGCCAAATTTTGCGTGCAAGTCTTAAATTACCATACAGAGCTATTCCCAGGATCGAAATTTCAAACATACCTCAATTACTCCAAACCAAATTTAAATAACCTTAAAACCTTCAAATAGCTTGTTTTCACTGTTAAATGCCGAAACACTCCCGGTTTGTCCAAAACTCGATTCGAACATACAACCAACTCCAAAATCATAATACGAACCTATTGGAACCGTCAAATCCCGATTCCAGTGTCGTTTTCAAAAAAGTTGGCCGAAGTCAAACTTGGCCTTTTAAAGCCAACCTAAGGAACTAAGTGTTCCGATTTCAACCTGAACGCTTCCAAATCCTGAACTAACCATCCCGCTAAGTCATAAATTAGTAAAATAACATACGAGGAGTCTTAATTAGAGGAACGAGGTTCTAAAAGTCAAAATGATCGGTTAGGTCGTTACATTCTCCACCTCTTAAAAAAATTCATCCTCGAACGGGTTTAGAATTATACATGGAGTGCTGAATAAGTGTGGATATTTGCTCCGCATGTCCTCCTCGGCCTCCCAAGTTGCTTCCTCGACCAGTTGGCCCCACTACTGGACTTTTACCGCATAAATCTTCTTGGACCTCTATTGGCGAACATGTCTATCAACAATGGCAATTTGCTTCTCTTCACAACCCAAACTCTTATCTAGCTGAACTGTGCTGAAGTCTAACACATGTGATAGGTCGGCATGATACTTACACAGCATAGATACATGGAAAATCGTATGAACTCCCGATAGACTGGGCGGCAATACAAGCTCGTAAGAAACCTCCCTAAATTGTCTCAAAACCTCAAATGGGCCTATGAACCTTGGGCTCAACTTTCCCTTCTTCCCGAATCTCATGATTCCCTTCATCGGTGAAACCTTCAAGAGAACTTTCTTACCCGCCATAAATGATAAATCATGAGCTTTTCGATCCGTGTAACTCTTCTGTCTGGGTACGAAGTCTCTCCTGAATCAACTTTACCTTTTCCAAGGCATCCTTCACCAAATCAGTACCATATAACTTAGCCTCGCCGGGCTCAAACCATCCGATGGGCGAACGACTTCGCTGACCATATAAAGCCTCAAATGGAGCCATCTCGATGCTGGATTTGTAATTGTTGTTATAAGCAAACTCGGCCAAAGGCATGAAAAGATGCCACTAACATCTAAAGTCAATAACACATGCCCTGAGCATATCCTCCAAAATCTGAAATGTCCGCTTCGATCGCCCGCCAATCTGCGGATGAAAGGTTGTGCTAAGCTCTACACGAGTCCCCAATTCACTATGTACTGCTCTCCAGAAATGTGAATTAAACTGAGGGCCTCTATCTTCTATGATGGAAATTGGCAAACCGTCCAACCGAACTATCTCCTGGATATAGATCTCGGCCAACCTCTCTGAAGTATATGTAGTCATAACCGGAATGAAGTGTGCCAACTTAGTCATCATGTCGACAAAGACCCAAACTGCATCAAACTTTCTCAAGGTCCGTTGCAACCCAATTAGAAAGTACATAGTAATGCATTCCCATTTCCACTCTGGTGTAGTCATCTGCTGAAGTAGGACACTTCGCCTCTGGTGCTCATACTTAACATGTTGGCAATTTAAGCACCTAGCTATATACTCAACTATATCTTTCTTCATTCGTCTCCACCAATAATGTTGCCTCAGGTCACGATACATCTTTGTGGCACCCGGATGAATAGAATACCTAGAACTGTGTGCCTCCTCTAGGAT
Organism: Nicotiana knightiana; assembly: GCA_005239525.1. Lineage (NCBI taxonomy): Eukaryota > Viridiplantae > Streptophyta > Magnoliopsida > Solanales > Solanaceae > Nicotiana > Nicotiana knightiana. The sequence continues at coordinate 139,910 of ML404118.1, read as the reverse complement.
CTTTTCCCTCAGTCCATCTACATTAGGAACACATAGATGATTCTGGAGTCGCAAAAAACCATCTTTGCCAATATTTACTTCATTGGCACCACCCCATATTACCGTTTCTTGAAGGACTAATAAGTGTGGATCATCAAACTGGCGAGCCTTGATCTGCTCAAATAGTGAAGACTGGTCAACAACACATGCAAGAACTTGGTTGGGCTCTGAAATATCCAGCCTCATAAGTCTGTTAGCCAAGGAATCAATATCAAAAGATAATGGCCTCTCCTCTGCTGAAATAAAAGCTAAACTATCCATACTCTCCGCCTTTCTACTCAAGGAGTCTGCAACTACATTTGCTTTGCCCGGATGGTAAAGGATAGTAATATCATAATCTCTAAGTAACTTGAGACATCTGTGCTACCTCAAATTTAGATCCCCCTATTTGAATAAATGCTTCAAATTGCGATGAGCAGTGTAAACCTCACAGGACACCTCGTAAAGGTAATGCCCCCAAATTTTAAGAGCGTGAACAATCGCAGCTAACTCAAAATAATGTACAGGATAATTCTTCTCATGATGTTTCATCTAACGTGATGCATATGCAATAAATTTCCCTCATGCACCAATACACAACCCAAACCAACCGTAAAGCATCACAATACACTGTATACATCCCCGTACCGGAAGGCAATACTAACCCTGGTGTTATAGTTAATGATGTCTTGAGCTTCTGAAAGCTCACCTCACAATCATCGGACCATCAAAACAGAGCACCCTTCTGGGTTAATTTTGTCAAAGGTGATGAAATAGATGAAAATCCCTCCACGAACCGACGGTAATAACATGCTAACCCTAGGAAATTCCTGATCTCAGTCGCTGAAGTAGGACGATGCCAATTCTGAACTGCCTCGATCTTTTTGGGATCAACTTTAATACCCTCGCCTGATACAATATGCCCAAAAAATGCTAAAAAATTTAGCCAGAACTCACATTTGGAGAACTTAGCATGTAGCTTTCTTTCCTGCAACGTCTAAAGTACCACTCTCATATGCTGCTCGTGCCCTTCCTTACTGCGTGAGTAGATCAAAATGTCATCAATGAAGTCAATGACAAACAAATCAATATATGGTGTGCATATGCTTTTCATCAAATCCATAAACACCGGGGTGTTAGTCAAACCGAAAGACATCACTAGAAACTCATAATGACCATATCTAGTCTGGAAAGTAGTCTTCGGAACATCCGAATCCTGAATCTCCAACTGATGGTACCCAGACCTCAAGTCGATCTTAGAGAATAACATAGCACCCTGCAACTGTTCAAGTATATCATCAATATGTGGCAACGGGTACTTGTTCTTAATTGTAACTTTGTTTAATTGGAGATAATCAATACATATTTGCATAGTTTCATCCTTCATCTTCACATATATTACCGGTGCAGCCCAAGGAGATATGTTTTTTCTGACGAATCCTTTGGCGAGTAACTCCTCAAGTCGTTCTTTCAACTCTTTCAATTCATTCGGACTCGCACGATACGGTGGGAGATATAGACTAGGTATCTAGGGCCAAGTCAATACCGAAGTCAATATCACGATCTGGTGGCATGCATGGAAGATCTGCGGGAAATACATTGAAGAACTTCCGGATTACATACACTGAATCAATTTTTGGAGTCTCTACAGTAGTTTCCCGAACATAGGCTAGATAAGCCAGACATCCCTTCTCGACCATGTGTCGAGCTTCAGAAGGGAAATAACCTGATTAGATGTACTGACAGATGGACCTTTCCATTCCAATCTAGGTAATGCTGGAATCGCCAAGGTAACAGTCTTGGCATGACAATCTAGGATGGCATAATATGGAGATAACCAGCCAATGCCAGGATAATCTCGTAGTCAGTCATCTCAAGAAGTAGAATATCTGCTATAGTTTCATAACCACAAAATGTAACAATGCAGGACCGGTAGATCGGATCTACAACAACAGAATCACCCACACGAGTGACACATAAGTAGGAGTACTTAAGGATTCACGAGATACATATAGGAAATGAGCAAATAGAGATGACACATAGGAATATGTGGACCTTGGATAAAATAATACATAGGCATCTTTGCTGCAGGCAAAAATAACTCACGGCATTTGAGGCCTCTACATCTGGTCAAGCCAGAAAATCATAAAACTGAGGTGAAGTGCCACCTGGTGGCCTCAACCTCTAGGATGACCCTTACCCACCTGCCCTCCACCTATGGGCTAATAAATGATTGGAGGAGAAACCGGTGCAATAATCATAGGTTACTGACCCTGCTGCACTGTTCTAGCTCGAAGCCTTGGGTAGAATCTCCGCACGTGACTAAAATACCCACACTCCAAACAACATCTCGGTATGATGGGCTGCTGACTTGAATTCTGTCTCTGGTGACTTGTGTACCCACTTGAAGAACCCTGAATAGCCGGTGGGTGGTAGGAAATCTCTGGCACAACACTGAAATAAGGTCACATTGGAGTACATCGAGGAGGCGGTGGTGCTGGATATGGGGGCCTGCTGGACTGTCCTCTCACGAACTGACCTCTACCCCTAGATTGGACAACTCTAAACTCTCTAGAATATCTAAACCGCTTATATCTCATAACCTACTCTCGCCTATGTTGACGTACACTCCTAATCCTTTGGTCTATCTCCAACCCAAATTATAAGAAGTCCCTACCTCAACCTCTTAGGCTATAGTGGCCTGAATGCCAGTATGTAAACCCGCAACAAACCTCTGTACTATCTCTGCATCAGTAGGGAGTATCATAAGTGCATGGCGAGACAACTCAGAGAACCTCTCCTCATAATCGGTCACTAACATCTGACCCTGCTAGAGCTACTCAAATTAGAACTGCAACTCTTCCTTCTGGGAGGGTGGAATATACCTATCCAGGAAAATACAGGTGAACTTGTCCTAAGTCATGGGAGGAGAATCTACTAGTCTGCCAAGAAGATAAGACTTCTACCACTTACAGGCCCTGCCCTCCAGCTGAAAAGTAGCAAAGTGTACCCCATGAGACTCCAATATCCTCGTGTTGGCAGTCTTTACCTGCACCAATTAATGAATCCTTGGGGATCCTCATGTCGCTCTCCCCCAAAGATAAGAGGATGCAACCTAGTCCATCTGTCCAATAGCTTCTACGACTCGACGGCTACAGCTGGTCTGGGATCAGGTGTAGCTATTGTCATTGGCTAGGCTCCACCCATGGGTAGTGCACCCTGGGTCTGATATACAACAACTGCTTGCCCATGAGCCTGTGCGGTAGGAGTCTATGCTCCCCCTCCTGCCTGAGATGTGGCTGGGTCCCCCTCCATGAACCGCAGAATGCGGCCCATTCCTGAAAACCTAGTATGGATGTGAAATCTACCGGAGCTGGCTCTATTGCAGGCACCTCGCCCTGCTCCTCGATAATAGGTTCCTCTACTGGATTGACTTGTGGCATAACTGGAACAAATCTGGGACGTCCTCATCCCCTACCACGGGCTGGAGCTCTCCCTCGGCCTCTAACAACCGGGGAGTAACTCTTCCCTGGTATAGAACCTCATTAGAGCGCATTCTCACCATCTGAGAGAGTATAATAGAAAGATATTTAGTACTACATCAACTGCACGATAGGAGATGAAGAAAGGTAGTTTCCTAACACCCTATAGCCCCTCAAAGATAAGTACAGACGTCTCCGTACTGATTCACAAGGCTCTATTTGGCCTGCTCATAACTTGTGAGACCTACGTGAACCTAGTGCTCCAATTCTACCTATAGTTCGTGATGTGCCCAACATCACAACTAGGCCAGCCAACTAGTGAATTAAACATATATTCATTTCCTTAATAATTATCTCAGTAATTAAACTCCTATTGCTTGTAATAATTAAGAAAATAGGAATGATTTGATTAAATAAAAACCAAGTAAAATAATTAAAACCCCAATTCTACCAGTGTGTGTGCCTAGATGTGGTGTCTCAAGTATATGAGCATCTAGTAGATTATACAAAAACATTTTCTGAAATAAAATAGACAGAATACAAAACACAAGAGAGACATTAGTCGCTGCAGAACGACTCAGAAAGGCAGCTCACCACCAGGCCTCGGGGTATCATGGATGCGCTCCGGTATGACTGCCTGAAACTCCTATCTCAGATCCTGCACAAAAACTGCAGCAAGGTAGCGTGAGTACGTAAACGACGTGTACCCAGTAAGTATCAAGTCAAATCTCGACGAAGTAATGACGATAGGTCGACTTTGATACTCACTATGGGTCAATAATATTAAAATAGGAATTTTGAAATAAACATGATGTATGTGAACAACAATAATCTCCTTCACAAGCAGAAATAATCAATTATTTCAATTTCAATAATTTCCAATTTATCATTTAGCTTCACATGCTGCAATTAATTATCAAAGTATCATGTAATTATTATTATTAGGCACAATTTTTGCTGACGTCATACAACCCGATCCAGAGTGTCGTGTACACTATCGAGGGACGTGCGGCACGATCCATAGATGCATCTATACTTTCGAGGCGTTCGGCCCACTCCATAAGAAAGGAGGTCATTTTCGTATGAACCTCCGGAATGAGAAGATATTATAAGGTTAACACATAAAGATGTACAATTTCTACTAACAATCAAGTAATTTGCACAAAAATTCAAGTATGTGAAATTTTGGACTTTTTTACTATTTCCTTTAACAATTTATAATATAATTCCAGTACTGTCACGACCCAAATTCCAAACCCTCAAAATCGTGATGGCGCCTAAAATAATAATTTCTAGGCAAGCCGATGTTAGAAATTTAATAACCATTTCTGTTTTAAAGTTCACTTCACATAATTGTAACGACCCGGCCAGTCGTTCCGTGAGATTTATCCCGTTTCCCCCATATCTACATTTGTTATATATCTCTATCCTGCTTTTGATGTGTTGGGTCAATTGGTTTGGGTCCGAAATGGTTATGGTGGGAGTTTAGACATTTAGCCTTTTAAAGCAGCCTAATAGTTGAGAAAGTCAACTAAGACTTGACTGATTGGGAAACGACCTCGGAATGCGGATTTTGTGGCTCGTATAGCTTCGTTGGGTGATTTGGGACTTAGGAGTGTGTTCAGAATATTTTTGTGATGGCCGGTGTAGACTTAGGCTTGAATTGGCGAAAGTTAGTTTTTGGCAATTTTCGGTCGGCAGTGGAAAATAGGCTATCGGGGTCGGAATAGATTTTCGGAAGTGGGAACAGGTTCGTAATGTCAATCGAAGGTGTTTTGGTTGGTTTCGGCGTAGTTGGCGAAAGTTGGAAGTTTCAAAGTTCATAGGCTTGAATTTGATGTAAATTTGGTGTTTTCGTGTTGTTTTTGGTGTTTCGAAGGCTCGACTAAGTTGGAATAATGCTATGGGGTGTGTTGGTATGTTTGGTTGGGGCCCCGAGGGGCTCGGGATAGTTTTGGGTGGTTAACGGGAGGTTTGGAGTGACTTTGGAAAATTTGCAGGTTGTTGTTGCTGGTGTTTTCGCACCTGCAAAAAAGGAGCCGCATGAGCGGATTGGGATCCGCAGGTGCGAGATCTGGCTGAGTGGGGAGTGGTCCGCAGGTGCGAGGAATTTTTCGCACATGCGATGTCGCTGGTGCGGAATTGGGAGATCCCATGGGAGATCGCAGGTGTGGAAGGAGCATCGCACCTGCGAAGCCGCAGGTACTGAGAAGTGGCTGCAGGCATGGGATAGGCTCGTTAAGTGAGATTCCGCAGGAGTGCACCTGGGACCGCAGGCGCGGGTCCGCATGTGCGGATAAAGGTCCACAGGAGTGGAAATGACTTGCATAAACAGTATAAAAGGGCCCTCCACGAAAATTTCTTATTTTTCACCATTTTGCATGCGGGGGAGTCCTTTGAAGGCGATTTGGAGAAGGAAACTCGAAATTCTTCAGCAAAGGTAAGTTCTTTGGCTAGTAACATCGTTCCTATGCTATTTTGTTCAGATTAGGCTTGGGAATTTAAGGATTTGAGTAGGAAAAGGTTGGGAAGAAGGAGGTGGAGAATTGGAAATTCTTTTTAGGTTTTGGGGAGGAAATTGTGATCCGATTGTGATGATTTTGGTAAGAGTGAAGTCGTGGGAGGGCGAGGTTTCTAGTGATGTAAAAAATTTTGACATCTGAGACGTGGACCCGAGGCTCGGTTTTGGCCGAATTTTGAGATTTTTGTGTAATTTGATAAATTTCAATTGGATTGAGTTCCTTTGATATATATATTGATGATGTTAACTGGTTTTCGCTAGATTCGGAGCAATCGGAAGTCAAGAGTGATGGTGAGGTGCTGAGTGATATTAGCGCACATTGTTCCTTTAATATATATATTGATGATGTTATCATTGTGCACATTGTTTTTATTTGAAACTCAGCCTGATTTACACTACATGAGCATTAAAATGATATTTTCGGGTCGAGTACCCTGTTTTACTAATTCGCCCGAGGGGCCTTTCGAGTGGTTCCACCGAGTGTGGCCGAGGGCCAAGAGTTATGGTGAGGTGCTGAGTCATATTAGCACTTGGGCTGAAGGAGCCCCTCCTAGTTTGTACACACCCCCAGTGAGCGCACCGAGTGCCGAGTGACGAGTGATTGGGAGGCATGAGTGACTGCGCACGGGTGTTGGCCATTAGCCCTTGATGATCCACATTTGCTTGTTCTTCAGGACCGGGTCTATCGTGGTGATGCTAGGGATGTGGTTATCGGTGATGATGGGGTCATAAGGATGAAGGGCCGGATTTACGTGCCCAATGTAGATGGTCTTGGAGATTTGATTCTAGTAGAGGCTCATAGTTCACGGTATTCCATCCATCCAGGTGAGGTGAAGATGTATCAGGATTTGAGGCGGCATTATTGGTGGAGGAGAATGAAGAAGGATATTGTGGAGTTTGTGGCTCGGTGTCTCAACTTTCATTAGGTCAAGTACGAGCACCAGAGACCTGGTGGGTTCCTTCAGAGGTTTGATATTCCGGAGTGGAAGTGGGAGCGTATCACAATCTCAGTTTTGGAGAGCTGTGCAGAGAGATTTGGGTACTCAGGTTGAGTTGAGCACAACGTTTCATCCTCAGACCGACGGGCAGTCGGAGCGCACCATTCAGATTTTGGAGGATATGTTGTGTGCTTGTGTGATTGAATTTGGTGGTTCATGGGATCAGTTTCTACCACTAGCGAAGTTTGCATCAGCTATCAGTCGAGTATTCAGATGGCTCTGTATGAGGCTTTATATGGTAGGAGGTGTAGGTCTCCGGTTGGTTGGTTTGAGCCCGGCGAGGCTAGGCTATTGGGCACAGACTTGGTTCAAGATGCTTTGAGTAAGGCAAAGTTGATTTAGGAGCGGCTTCTACGCAGAAGAGTTATGCGGACCGGAAGGTCCGAGATGTGTATTTCATGGTTGGGGATAAGGTGTTGCTGAAGGTGTCACCCATGAAGGGTGTTATGAGATTTGGAAAGATAGGGAAGCTGAATCCCAGGTTTATTGGGCCATTTGAGGTGCTTCAGAGGATTGGGGAGGTGGCTTATAGGCTTGCTATGCCTCCCAGTTTATCGAGTATCCATCCAGTATTCCATGTTTCGATGGTCCGAAAGTATGTTGGTGACCCTTCCCATGTTTTGGGCTTCAGCACGGTTCAGCTCGAGGGTGATATGTCATATGAGGTAGAGCCAGTGGCTATTTTGGGTCGTCAGGTCAGGAAGCTGATGTCCAAGGCTATAATTTGTAGTGAAGGTTCAGTGGAGAGGGCAGCCGGTGGAGGATGCCACCTGGGAGAGCGAGCGGGAGATGCGGGACATATATCCTCACTTATTCGAGGCTCCAGGTGTGTTTCTAGACCCGTTCGAGGACGAACGTTTGTTTAAGAGGGGGAGGATGTAACGACCCGGCCGATCATTCCATGAGATTTACCCCGTTTCCCCCATATCTGCATTTGTTATATATCGCTATCCTATTTTTGATGTGTTGGGTCAGTTGGTTTGGGTCCGGAATGGTTATGGTGGGAGTTTAGGCATTTAGCCTTTTAAAGCAGCGTAATAGTTGAGAAAGTCAACTGAGAGTTGACTTATTGGTAAACAACGTCGGAATGCGGATTTTGTGGATCGGATAGCTTCGTTAGGTGATTTGGTACTTAGGAGTGCGTTCAGAATATTTTGTGATGTCTGGTGTAGAATTAGGCTTGAATTGGCGAAAGTTAGTTTTTGGCGATTTCTCGTCAGTAGTGGAAAATAGGCTATCGGGATTGGAATGGATTTTCGGAAGTGGGAACATGTTTGTAATGTCGTTTTGGGTATATCTGCAAAATTTCAGGTCAATCGGAGGTGCTGTGGTTGGGTTCGGCGTAGTTGGCAAAATTTAGAAGTTTCAAAGTTCATAGGCTTGAATTTGATGTAAATTTGGTGTTTCGTGTTTTTTTTGGTGTTTCGAAGGCTCCACTAAGTTGGAATAATGTTATGGGGTGTGTTGGTATGTTTGGTTGGGGCCCCGAGAGGCTCAGGATGGTTTTGGGTGGTTAACGGGAAGTTTGGAGTGACTTTGGTAAATCTGCAGGTTGTTGTTGCTGGTGTTTTCGCACCTGCAGAAAGGAAGCCGCAGGTGCGATTCCGCAGGAGCGGACTGGGCTCCCCAGGTGCAAGATTTGGCTGAGTGGAGAGTGGTCCGAAGGTGCGAGGAATTTGTCGCACCTGCGATGTCGCAGATATTGGAGGAGATCGTAGGTGCGGAATTGGGAGATCGCAGGTGCAGAAGGAACATCGCACCTGCGAAGCCGTAGGTGCAGAGAAGTGGCCGCAGGCGCCGGATCGGCCTGTTAAGTGAGATTCCGCATGAGCGCACCTGGGACCGCAGGCGCGGGTCCGCAGGTGTGGCTATAGGTCTGCAGGAGCAGAAATGATTGGCAGAAACAGTATAAAAGGGCACTCCGCAAATTTTTTTTATTTTTCACCATTTTGCAAGCTGGAGGAGTCGTTTGAAGGCAATTTGGAGAGGGAAACTCGAGCTTCTTCAGCAAAGGTAAGTTCTTTGGCTACTAACATCGTTCCTATGCTATTTTGTTCGGATTAGGCTTGGGAATTTAAGGATTTGAGTAGGAAAAGGTTGGGAAGAAGGGGGTGGAGAAATGGAATTGTTTTTAGGTTTTGGGTAGGCAATTGTGATCCGATTTTGATGACTTTGGTATGAGTGGAATCGTGGGAGGACGAGGTTTCTAGTGATATAAAAATTTTTGAGTTCCGAGACGTGGGCTCGGGGCTCGGGTTTTGCCGAATTTCGAGATTTTTGTGTAATTTGGTAAATTAGGATTGTATTGAGTTCCTTTGATATATATTGATGATGTTAACTGGTTTTCGCTAGATTCGGAGCAATCGGGATCCAATTTGAGGGGCAAGAGCATTAAGGACTAGTGCTGTGGCCCGGTAGAGGTAAGTAATGGTTATAAATCTTGTCATGAGGGTATGGAACCCCCGACTGCATATTTTCTCACTGATTTTAGAAAGGCGCATATGTCGAATGACGAGTATGTGGTGCGTACTGATTTTGGATTCGACTACGTCCTCTCCGTAGAAACTAATGAGTTTCATATTTACTCAAAACCTTATGTTAAATTATGTTCTAAAGATTTGTGAAAAAATTGGGTCCTCGTGCTGATCTGTATAGACCCTTTGAGGGCTTTTTACTGTTGTTTTCCTCACTATTTGTTGATGATTTTACTCAGCATCATTCTACACACTATTTTTATTTGAAACTTAGCCTGATTTACAATACATGAGCATTAAAATGATGTTTCGGTTCGAGTACCCTGTTTTACTAATTTACCCGAGGGGCCTTTCGAGTGGTTCCACCGAGTGTGGCCGAGGGCCAAGAGTGATAGTGAGGTGCTGAGTGATATTAGCGCTTGGGTTGAAGGAGCCCCTCCAGAGTCCGTACACACCCCCAGTGAGCACACCGAGTGCCAAGTGACGAGTGATTGGGAGGCATGAGTGATTGTGAGGTGCTGAGGGATTGTGAGGCATGCCCGAGGGGCTGATTATGAAACATGTTTTTGCCCGAGGGGCTACTTATGATTTTACTACATTAATTTGCATACTAAATCCTTTGTTTTAAAGTTGTTAAAAATGTGCATTCTTTAATAGACTTTTTATGAAGTTGATTTTTAAGACATGATGATTTTGTATATCTATGTTATACTATTGGAAAGTAAGGTTGTGTATATTGTGACTTGATGGCATTGATTTTATGTTCTTCCTTGCTGCTTAGACTTGATTTATTTCCATTACTACTGAGTTAGCGTACTCACATTACTCCCTGCACCTGTGTGTGCAGATTCAGGAGCAGATGTCAAGCATTAGTCTTTATTCCGCAGCGGAGCCGGATTTGTGGGATATAAAGGTAGTTGTTCAGCGTTCGCAGCATCTCTGTTTTCCCTTCTTGTTGTATTCAGCTTTGATTCGAAGGTTTTGTATTAAGATAGTTATTTTGCCTTATATCCTTAGATGCTCATGATATGTTGGCTCCGGGTTTTGGGGATGGCAGTACTGTATAAAATTGGCCTATTATATTAAGTAATTTTCTTTATATTTTTATGTACTGCTTGAAACTTGAAGGGGATTTTCAAAAGAAATTGCGAACATGCGGTAGTCGACTAGCCTAGTTCCACGATAGGCGCCATCACGGCCGGTTAGGATTTAGGGTCATGACAATAATAGAATGCATTAAAAGTAAATATTGCATCTAGAAATTTTATAATAACTTATTCTAGGAATAATAATAATAATAACCGAACCTCGAACTATATATATATAACCATAAGTCTACCTAGGGTCTGGTGTCACAATTCACGAACTACTAAAGAATACTACAAACAATAGGCTGAAAGAAATAACGTATCTATTTCGAATATAATAAAACAATACCTAAAGAACTAAGAGAAGACTCTGGGAATCTGCGGACGCCGGCAGATCTACCTCGTGTCTTCGAACGATGAATGCGGCTACTAAAATCCTTAACTTTGGCCGATACCTGGATCTGCACAGAAGAGTACAGAGTGTAGTATCAGTACAACCAACCCCATGTACGGAGTGGTGCCGAGCCTAACCTCGACGAAGTAGTGACGAGGCTACCGAAGGAATTAACTACATAACCTGTAAACAACATGTATAATAAAACAAGAAAGAAATAATAACAATAATAAATTCGATAACCAGTAACTTACAACAATAAACAAAAGCTACTCGGATAACTCTTTTCAAATATCAACTATAATCAACTCTTCAAATTTTTTTCCAACTTTATTTAAAATCACAATGGAAACCAGAGTATGAAAACCTTTTAAATAAAACAGGAGTTTTTCGAGTCCTTAATTTTGAAAATCTGTAAAACATAAATATTCACCCTTATCACTCCTTGTTGCGGCGCGCAACCCGCTCCAACATGTCCACCCTTATTGCTCCTCCTTATATATATCACCCTTATTTCACCTGTTGCGGCGTGCAACCTGATCCCACCAGTCCACCCTTATCACTCCTTATTGCGGCGTGCAACCCGCTCCCACCAGACATATAATACCAGTTTATTTATATAACTTTCACAAATCAGGCCAAGCCTTTCACAATATATTTGTATTTAACAATTATAAACAGAGGTTGTAAGACTCATAACTTCATCAATTATCATTTCACAATGAAGCCAACCGAAATTTATACACATATCGTAACACTGACATCCAACTCAATCCTTATGTAATATAACAAAATCAAAGAATAGCCAACACTTCCAAATTACTTGAAGCATTTCTTAACAATGGATCAACGAATCCCAATAGACATAAAAACCTCAATGATCATGAAACAATTAAGTCCAAAAGCATATAGTGGGAAACCAGGGAAGGAATCATGTTTAACAGACAATTTGGTAATGCATAGATACTCGTCACCTCACCTATGCAACACACACATACGAATTCACATAACATTTAAGTTGGGGATTCATATTCCCTCAAGTCAAGGTTAAACCAAACACTTACCTCAAATTCGCAGGCCACTCACTGCTCAATTATAGGTTTTCCTTTTGAATTCACCTCCAACAAACTCGAATCTACTCATAATCAAGTTAATATAATTTAATTAATGCTAACGGAACTAACTTTACTGAAAATTATAATTTTTCCCAAGTTTTCTCAAAAAATAAATTAAAACCCGACGCCGGGCCTGCTCGGTCCCAACTTGGGGTTCAGACCAAATTACTTTTACCCATTCACCCTCGAGCCCAAATATGCAATTAGTTTCGAAATCTGACCTCAATTCGAGGTAAACATTCAATTTTTACAAAATTCCCTAATTGTACTCAAATCCTCGAGTTTTACCATGAAAATCCTTTATTTTAATTTAAAAGTGATGAAAAATATTGGGTAATTGAAAGAGTACAGTTTAGAATTGATTACCTACACTTTGGGGATGAACTTTGGTGAAGAAAATCGTCCTTATGGCTTGGTACTTCAAAAAATAGTGAAAGAAAGGGTCCAATCTGTGTTTAACACAGTTTAAATATGACTGGGCAGGCCTTCATTGCGTTCGCGTGGGCCTGCCTGCGTTCACATAGAGTCAGGCGTGTTGGCCTTCGCGTTCGCGGTCAATGGGCCACGTTCGCATAGAGGAAAGTCAATTCCCCCTCCTCCATGCCTAATTAACCTTATGCGTTCGCGATGACCCAACCGGATTCGCATAGGGTTCCCCCCCTCCCCCCAGCCCACCGCGGTCGTGTGAAGGGTCCCGCGTTTGCACTGAACAAAAAGGCCCTGTCCAATATTACTCTACGTGTTTGTGACTGGGTAATGCGAACGCGAAGAAGAAAAGACTGGGCACTAGAAACCAGCAAAAACCAGCAAGTGTTTAAGTGTAAAACACCCCGTGGCCTATCCGAAACTCACCCGAGCCCTTGAAGCTCCAAACTAAACGTGCACGTAATTATAAAAACATTATATGGACTTGCTCGTGCGATAAAATATTGAAAATAACATGTAAAACTATGAAATAAACCTCAAAACTCATCATTATTCTTAAGAACACTTTAAGTTCGTTATTTCTCAACCCGACATCCAAATCACGTCAAACAAACTCCGTTTCTCACCAAATTTCACAAATGGCATTTAAATACTATAACTAATCTGTAACGAGATCTGAAACCAATATACAGGCACGATACCAATGGTTTCAAACATTAATACTTTTCTTTATTCCATTAATAATTCAGCAAAACCATTTCCTTCAAAAATTAATTTCTAAGGCTTGGGACCTCAAAAATCGATTTAGGGCATACACCCAAGTGCCATATTTTACTGCGGACCTCCCGGGATCGTCGAAACACAGTCTGAGTCCATTTATTCAAAATGTTGACTCAAGTCAACCATAACCAAACTTTAAATTCTAAAAATTAGTATTTCTTATATTTTCACATAAAAGCTTTCTGGTTTCAGGCCCGGACTGCGCATGCAAATTGAGGTATTTAACTTTAATCTTTATATGGATAATAAGCCTGGAATGGAGTCTTAATTTATAAGATGAACCTTTGGGTTATCACAATCTCCACCGCTAAAAAAAATGTTCATCCTCGAACGGACATAGAAAATTACTTGAACTGGTAAACAAGTGGGGATATCTACTCTGCATGTCCGACTCAGACTCCCAAGTAGCTGCCTCACTAGGCTGACCCCTCCACTGAACTCGAACTGAAGGGTAGGTCTTTGATCTCAACCGAGGAACCTGCCAGTCTAGAATGGCTACCGGCTCCTCCGCATAAGTCAAATCTTTGTCCAATTGGACAGAGCTAAAATCTAACACGTGGGACTGGTCACCATGATATTTCCAGAGCATAGATATGTGAAATACCAGATGAATTGAGGATAACCCTGGAGGCAACGCAAGTCTATAAGCTACCTCCCCCACTATATCAAGAATCTCAAATGGCCCGATATACCTAGGTCTCAACTTTCCCTTCTTCCCAAATCTCAGGACACCCTTCATGGGTGACACCCGAAGTAATAATTTCTCTCCAACCATGAATTCCACATCATGAACCTTACGATCGACGTAACTCTTTCGCCTAGACTGAGCTGCATGAAGACAATCATGCATGATCTTGACCTTATCTAAGGCCTCTTAAACTAAGTCTGTATCCAATAACTGAGCCTCTTCCGGCTCAAACCACCCACCTGGTAATCTACACCGTCTACCATATAATTCCTCATAGGGAGACATCTGAATGCTTGACTGATAACTATTATTGTAGGAAAACTCTGCTAATGGAAAGAATTGACCTCAAGAACCTCCAAAGTCAATAACACAAGAGCGGAGCATATCCTCTAGAATATGAATAGTATGCTCAAACTGTCCGTTCGTCTGTGGGTGAAATGTTGTGCTCAGCTCAACTCGGGTACCTAACTCTCGCTGAACTGCCCTCCAAAAGTACGAGGTAAACTGCGTACCTCGATCAGAAATAATAGATATGGGCACACCGTGAAGACGAACATTCTCTCGAATATATATCTCTGCCAACCTCTCCGAAGTATAAGTACTTGCCACCAGAATGAAATGTGTTGATTTATTCAGCCTATCCACAATAACCCAAACGGCATCGAACTTCCTCTGAGTTCGTGGGTGTCCAACAATGAAGTACATAGTGATACGCTCCCACTTCCACTCAGGAATATCTATCTGCTGAAGTAAACCACCGAGTCTCTGATGCTCATATTTCACCTATTGGCTAACCAACGAGCCACATAAGAAACAATATCCTTCTTCATCCTTCGCCGCCAATAGTGTAGTCGCAGGTCCTGGTACATCTTGGCAGCATCCGGGTGAATAGAATACTTGTGAGAGTTCTTCAAGAATCAACTCACGAAGGCCATCAACATTAGGCACACATATAAGACCCTGCATCCTCAAAACACCATCATCTACAACTGCAACCTTCTTGGCACCACCGTGCCGAATTGTGTCCCTAAGGACCATCAAGTGCGGGTAATCGTCCTGCCGATCTTTGATATGCTCGAATAAGGAAGACCTAGCAATTGTACAAGCTAGAACATGACTGGGCGAAATATGCAACCTCACGAACTGATTAGCCAACATCTGAATATCTAAGGCTAACGGTCTCTCACTAACTGGAATAAAAGCAAGGCTGCCCATACTTATTGCTTTCCTACTCAATGCATCGGCCACCACATTGGCCTTTCCCGGATGATACAATATAGTGACATCATAATCCTTCAATAACTCTAACCATCTCCTCTGTCTCAAATTAATATCCTTTTGCTTGAACAAGTATTAGAGGCTACGATGATTCGTGTAAACCTCACATGGCACGCCATAAAGATAGTACCTCCAAATCTTCAACGCGTGAACAATGGCTGCCAACTTGAAGTCATGGATTGGATAATTCTTCTCATGAATCTTTAACTGCCGAGATGCATATGCTATCACCCTACCCTCTTGCATCAATACCGCTCCTAACCCAATACGGGAAGCATCACAATATACCATGAAGGATCCTGAACCTAATGGTAATACCAATACCGGTGCTAAAGTCAAGGCTGTCTTGAGCTTCTGGAAGCTTTCCTCACACTCATACAACCAATTAAACGGGGCACCCTTTTGAGTCAATCTCGTCATCGGGGCTGCTACAGATGAGAACCCCTCCATAAAACGACAGTAGTATCCCGCAAAACCCAAGAAGCTCCTGATTTTCGTGGCCAAAATGGGTCTAGGCCAGTTCTTAACTGCCTCTATCTTTTTAGAATCTACCTGAATAGCCTCTGCTGATACGACGTGACCAAAGAAAGCTACTGAATCTAACCAGAATTCAGACTTTGAAAATTTTTCATAAAACTGATTATCCCTCAAGGTCAGGAGTGCTATACGGAGGTTCGGTTCATGATCCTTCCAACCGCGGTAGTAAATAAGAATATCGTCAATGAACACAATTACGACGAAATCTAGATAAGGCTTGAAAACTTGATTCATCAAATCCATAAAGGTTGTTGGGGCATTAGTCAGGCCATAAGACATCACCAAAAATCATAGTGGCCATACCTAGTCCTAAAGGCTATTTTAGGAACATCGGACGCCCTACTCTTCAACTGATGGTAGCCCGATCTCAGATCAATTTTTGAAAACACACTGGCACCCTGAAGGTGATCAAAATAAAGCATCAATTCTCGGCCACAGATATTTATTTTTGATAGTAACTTTATTCAACTTCCGGTAATCTATACACATCCTCATCGATCCATCCTTCTTCTTTACGAACAAAATCGATGCACCCCAGGGCGAGACACTAGGCCTGATGAAACCCTTATAAAGCAGGTCTTGCAACTGTTTTTTCACTTCTTTCAATTATAGTGGGGCCATCCAGTATGGAGGAATAGAAATTGACTGAGTGCCCGGAGCAACATCAATACAAAAATCGATATCCCTGTCGGTTGGCATGCCCGACAGGTCTGCAGAAAACACTTCGAGAAACTCCCGAACAATAGGCACTGACTCTATTGAAGAAATCTCGGCATCAGAATCACGGATATGAGCCAAATAAGCCAAACATCCTTTCTCAACTATGCGAAGAGCCTTGACGTAAGAAATCACTATGCTGGGAGAATGACCAGGAGTCCCTTTCCATTCTAACCGAGGCAATCCTGGCAAAGTTAAAGTAATTGACTTGGCATGACAGTCCAAAATGGCATAATAAGATGACAACCAATCCATGCCTAATATGACATGAAAATCGACCATGTCAAGAAAAAAAAGGTCTTTACTAGTTCCAAGACCCTTAATAATGACTACGCACGAACGATATACACACTCTACAACAATAGCATCCCCCACTGGCGCAAACACATAAACAGGGGCACTTAAAGAATCGCGGGACACAACCAAATAAGAGGCAAAATAGGATGACTCATAAGAATAAGTAGACCCTGGATCAAACAAAACTAAAGCATCTTTAATACAAATTTAAATGATACTTATGATAACTGCATCGGAGGACTCTGCCTCGGGTCTAGATGGAAATGCATATAATCAGGGCTGGGCCCCACCACCCTAAACTGCATCACTAGGAGGACACCTGACAGGTGGTCCTCCACCTCTAACGGGCTGGCCACCACCTCTAGCATGCTGACCTCCACCTCTGACATTCTGATCTCTACCTCTGACTACCTGACCCCTACCCCTGGCTGGCTGGGCAGGTGGTGCTGCATCTGGTGTCGGAACTATAGCACGAGAATTCTGGTACTGAGGCTGATTACCCAGGAATTTCAGACAAGATCTCCGAATGTGCCCATATTCACCACACTAATAACAACCATCCTGATACTAAGGCTGACCCTGATGAACCGGCTGACCATGACAATAACTCTGAAGAGGAGGTGCTCTGATCGGGGTTGACTGATCGGAATAAGGAAAGTAAGATCCACGACCAACTGAGGCACCATGAGACATCTAAAGTTCTGAAATAAATGGCCTGGAAGAATGGCCTATACCCTGAGTATCTCCGCCCCCAGACGAGGCACCTCTGAATCTACTGGAATGGAGAGATCTCTTATTTGAACCCTGACCTCCCATGCCGAGAACCGTCTCAATTCTCCTGGCCACATTGGCCGCATCCTGTAATGAAATCTCTATCCCTGTCTCCTTAGCCATCTGCAACCTCATGGGCTGGGCACGACCCTCAATAAATCTCCTAACCCTCTCTCTCTCAGTAGGCAACAAAAGAATAGCATGCCGAGCCAAATCCACAAAATGATTCTCATACTGGGTAACTGTCATGCCGCCTTGCTGAAGGCGCTCAAATTGACGACGCTTCTTTTCTCTAGTAGTGATAGGAAAAAATTTCTCCAAAAAGAGGTGAGAAAACTGATCCCAAGTCAGAGCAAGCGACCCAACTGGTATGATCAATAAATAATCCCTCTACCACTTCTTGGTGGAACCAGTCATATGAAACACAGCGAAGTCGACCCCATTAGTCTCCAAAATACCCATATAACGAAGAACCTCATGACAGCTGTCCAAATATTCCTGAGGATCCTCTGAAGTAGCACCACTAAAGTGAACACGGAAAATCTTAGTGAACCTGTCCAGTCTCTACAAAGCATCGGTGGACATAACTGCCCCATCAATGGGTGATGCTGGAGCAATTGCCTGAATTACCCCAACTCGATTGGCTGCTGGGGTCTGAACCTGAGGAGTTCTCTGATTAGGAGTGTGGGTAACAGGAGTCTGGACCCCTCCTCTAGCCTGAGATGCGCCTGCTACAACGGGGAATGTGCCAGTCTGGGCCACACTCTACATAATTCCCACTAAATGGACCAAAGCGTCTTGAAGTACCGGGGTAGCAATAAACCCCTCCCGAACCTGAGAAGGTACAGCTGGAACGGTCTGAGCTGGAGCCCCCCAATCAATATCAACCTGGGGCTCCAAAACTAGGGCTCCAGTATGAGCAACTGGCTGATTTCTGCCCCTTCCTCGACCTCTGACGTGGCCTCGGCCTCTGCCCCTAATAGGAGCCGCTTTTGCTGGAAGATTGTATTGTTGGTTAGCGGAAGAAGAAGCATGTGTTCTCGCCATTTGCGAGAGAGTAGAAGAGTTCAATCAGTATTTGAGATACCAAGAATCGCACGACATAATAGAAATAAAAACTAAGTTTGTTCCTAAATTCATAGCCTCTGTGAGATAAGTACAGATGTCTCCGTACCGATCCCTCAGACTCTATCAAGCTTGTTCGTGAATTGTGAGACCTATGCAACGTAGTGGTCTGATACCAACTTGTCACGGCCCAAATTCCTAACCCAAGGGATCGTGATGGCGGCTAACACAATACTTGCAAGGCAAGCCGATGTTAGAAATTTATTAACCATTTCCGTTTTAAAGTTCACTTCACATAATAAAACGGACTAAAAGTAAATATTGCATCTAGAAATTTTCGAATAAATGATTCCAGGAATAATAATAATAACAACCGAACCTCGAACTAAATATATATAACCATAAGTCTACCCAGGGTCTGCTGTCACAATTCACGAACTACTAAAGAATACTACAAATAGTAGGCTAAAAGAAATAATGTAGTTGTTTCGAATATAATAAAACAGCATCTAAATAATTAAGAGAGGACTCCAGGAATTTGCGGACGTCGGCAGATCTACCTCGTGTCTCCGAACGATGAATGCAGCTACTAAAATCTCTTAATGTTGGCTGGTACCTGGATCTGCACAAAAGAGTGCAGAGTGTAGTATTAGTATAACCGACCCCGTGTATGAGCCTAACCTCGACAAAGTACTGACGAGGCTACGGAAGGGCATTAACTACATAACATGTAAACAACATGTATAATAAAAAAAAAAAGAAATAATAACAATAATAAACTCGATAACCAGTAACTTGCAACAATAAAGAAAAGCAACTCGGATAACTCTTTTCAAATATCAACTATAATCAACTCTTCAAAAAAATTTCCAACTTTCAATTTAAATCACAATAGAAATCAGAGTATGAAAACCTTTTAAATAAAACCGGAGTTTTCCAAATACTTATTTTTGAAAATCAGTAAAACATAAGTATTCACCATTATCGCTCCTTGTTGCAGCGCGCAACCTGCTCCCACCTGGCCACCCTTATTTCTCCTCCCCGTATATATATTACCCTTATTTCTCCTGTTGCGGCCTACAACACGATCCCACCTGTCCACCCTTATCACTCCTTGTTGCGGCGTGCAACCCGCTCCCACCAGACATATCATATCAGTTTACTTATAAAACTTTCACAAATCAGGCCAAGCCTTTCACAACATTTTTGTATATAACCAATTATAAACAAAGCTGTAAAACTCATAACTTCATCAAGTATCATTTCACAACGAAGACAACCGGAATTTATACATATATCGTAACACTGACATCCAACTCAATCCATATGTAATATAACAAAATCAAATAATAGCCAACACTTCCAAATTACTTGAAGCAATGCTTAACAATGGATCAACGAACCCCAATAGACAAAAAAACCTCAGTGATCATGAAACAATTAAGTCCAGAAGCAAATAATTGGAAACCGGGGAAGGGGTCATGTTTAACAGAAAATTTTGTGATGCATAGATACTCGTCACTCCCCTATACACCACACACACACGAATTCACATAAAATTTAAGTTGGGATTCCTATTCCTTCAAGTTAAGGTTTAACCAAACACTTACCTCAAATTCGCAGTCCACTCACTGCTCATTATAGCTTTTTCTTTGGAATTCACCTGCAATACACTCTGATCTAATCATAATCAACATAATATGATTAATTAATGCTAAAGGAACTAACTTTCTTGAGAATTATAATTCTTCATAAGTTTTCTCAAAAAAAGTTAAAACCTGACCCCGGGCCCGCTTGGTCCAAACTCGAGGTTCGGATCAAATTATGTTTACACATTCACCCCCGAGCCCGACTATGCAATTAGTTTCGAAATCTGACTTCAATTCAAGTTAAATATTTGATTTTTACAAAATACCCTACTTCTACCCAAATCCTAAATTTTTACCATGAAAATCCTTGATTTTTAATTTAAAAGTGATGAAAAACATTGGGTAAGTGAAAGAATAGAGTTTAGAATTGATTACCTACATTTTGGGGATGAACTTTGGTGAAGAAAATTGTCCTTAGGGCTTGGTAGTTCGAAAAATAATGAAAGAAAGGGTTATGTCCGTGTTTAACAGAGTTTAAATATTACTGGGCAGGCCTTCATCGCGTTCGCGTGAGCCTGCCCGCGTTCGCATGGAGTCAGGCATGTTGTCCTTCACGGTCACTAATCCGCGTTCGCATAGAGGAAAGTTAGTTTCCCCTCCCCCAGGCCCAATTGACCTAATGCGTTCGCGATGTCCCAACCACGTTCGCTTAGGGTCTTCCACCCAACCCTCCGCGTTCGCGTGAAGGGTCATATGTTCGCATTGAACAAAAAGGCCCTATCCAATAGTACTCTACGCGTTCACGCTTGGGTAATGTGAACGCAAAGAAGAAAAGACTGGGCACCAGAAAAAAACAAAAACCAGCAAATGTTTAAGTGTGAAACACCCTGTGGCCTATCTGAAACTCATCCAAGCTTTCGGGGCTCCAAACCAAACATGCACCCAAGTCTAAAAACATCATATGGACTTGCTCGTGTGATAAAATATTAAAAATAACATGTAAGACTATGAATTAAACCTCAAAACTCATCATTTTTCTCAAGAACACTTTAAATTCATTATTTCTCAACCGGACATCCGAATCACGTCAAATAAACTTCGTTTCTCACCAAATTTCACAGATAGCGTTTAAATACTATAACGAATCTGTATCAGGCTCCGAAACCAAGATACATGCCCGATACAAATGGTTTCAAAAATTAATTATTTTCTTTATTTCATTAATAATTCAGCAAAACCATTTCCTTCAAAAATTGATTTCTAAGGCTTGGGGCCTCAGAATTCAATTCTGGGCATACGCCCAAGTCCTATATTTTACTGCGGACCTCCCGGGATCGTCTAAAAATAGATCCGGGTCCATTTACTCAAAATGTTAACTCAAGTCAACTAAAACCAAACTTTAAATTCTAAAAATTAGCATTTCTTATATTTTCACATAAAAGCTTTTCAGTTTCACGTTCGGACTGCGCATGCAAATCAAGGAAGTTAAATTTAATATTTATATGGCTAATAAGCCTGGAATGGAGTCTTAATTTATAAGATAACCCTTTGGGTCATTACAAATACTTTAATTAAATAAAGGATAAAATTATCACAAGTGATTTATGATTTGAGTCCTAAACTACCCGGACTTAGCATAATTAGTAGCTACGCAGGGACTCTCATCACCTCGTGCATATGTAGCCCCCACAATTAGAAACAATTATTAATCTAAATCACATATGGGGTAAATTTTGTCTTACAAGGTTAGACAAGAGAGTTACCTTGTCTCAAAGTCCACTTTCCGATCACAACGTCGTGTTAAAGCTTCAACTGGATTCGGAAACTATTCAAATGTTATATAAATAATTAATAAGTGCTCAAAAATTCGAAATTAGACTGTTGAATTGATCACCCGACTCAAAATGGTAAAATTCACCTCGGGCCCACGTGCCTGGATTCTTAAAATTTCGGAGGAAATCGTTATGCATAATCTCAATAACTCAAATATACAATTTCCATCTAATTACATAATCAATTTCATGGTTAAAATCTTATCTTTATCAAAAGCAAGGCTTTTCATCTAAACCCTTGATTTCCACGATTTACAGGTTATAATCTACCCATAATCTATGTATTTAACTCAAAGTGTATAGAATTAACTTACCTTCAAGTTCTAGTTGAAATCCCCTCTCAAAAAGCTCAAAAATTGACCAAAACATGAGGAAAATGTGCTATAAAGACGGAACTCCAGACATAAATAGAGGTTCTGCCTTCTGCGATTTTTGCGCTTGCGGAGGTACAACCGCACCTGCGGTTCCGCACCTGCAGAAAAATCCTCGCAGGTGTGCATTTCTCCAGTCGGCCTGGCTTTGCACCTGCGGTTAATGGGGGCTCTTCTGCGCAGCCGCAGGTGCGACCAAAGCTTCTGCACCTTCGCCCTTTCCGCTTTTGTGCCTACTCCTTCGCACATGCGTGCTCGCAGGTGCGCCCAATAAATCCACATATGCGGTGCATGGACTACCCTCCCCTTATTCGCACCTACGACTCGTGGATTGCACCTACGAGTGCGCATGTTGTCACGACCCAAATCCCAATTTAGGTCGCGATGGCGCCCTACTTTGATGTCAGGCAAGCCAACTTCAATTTACTAGGGAGTTAAAATAGATTATACTTTGAAGCATGAACTTAAGCAATATAATATGGAACATAACTTCCTAATATTCTCATGCCAATTTAAGGATAATAAGCAACCATTTAGGAACACATGTCAGGCACATATAAGCATGCTTGTGAGTCCTAGAACTACCCAACATAACATAGTAGTAGCTACGCATGGACTCTCGCCACTTCGTGCGTGCGTAGCCCCCGCAAATAAGGACTTTCAATTATTTATAATCACCTATGGGGACAATTCCCTCTTACAAGGTTAGAAATGAGACTAACATTGTGTCGAACCTACTCTCCGGGTCAAGAACGCGCCCGAAAACTCCAAACTCGTCACCTAAGGACTCGAAACTAGCCAAATGTTATACAAATATATCAATTCATGCTCAAAAGTATGGAATTTCCTTATTTAGTCAACCAATTTAGCCTACTTTGCAATATCTCAAAATACACCCTCGGGCCCACGTGCTCGGATTCCGGAAATTTTTGAAGGAAACAATTACCCATAACCTAAGTATTGTTAATATATAGTTTTTGTATGATTTCATGGAAAATTTCGTGGTAATTTTCCAAATTTTCATAAAACCTAGGTTTTTACTCTAACCCATGATTTTCCACTAATTAGTGTGTTAATCTACATAAAAATTCAAGTATTCAACTTAAATTATAATGGGAATCACTTACCTCTCAGGTGCTAGGTGAAATCTCTTCTTTGAAAGCTCTCAAAATCGCCACAAGTGAAGAAAAATGGCTAAAAGGGACTAAGTCCCGTTTAAATCCAACACTGCCCAACTGCCCCTTGTGTGCGATCGCAGCTAGAGCAGTGCAATCGCACAAGTTAACTGCCAGGACCCCTGAAAAGTCTATTGTGCGATCGCACAATGAGACTTGCGATCGCGGAGAGTAAATGGGCCAGGCCTTGTGCAATCACGGGGGAGGGAGTGCGAACGCAGAGAACAAAAACTGGGCCAGGCCATAAATCACCCCTGTGCGAACGCAGACAAGCCCATGCGATCGTACAGGGCATTTTCCCACACCTTGAAAACTCCTTCTATGCGATCGCATCATTGCACCTGCGATCGCACTGAAGGAAACCATCAATGAAAAATATGGTTTTTGAATTTAACTCCGAGGGGTCCAAAACTCACCCGAGCCCCTCGGGACTCGCTCGAATTTATAGAACGTGAAAAACAACAACGAAACTAAGAATCCGACCCCAAAACCAAATTGAATCAAACTTTGAACTTGAAGTTCTAGAATTCGCTTACAATGCCTGAACCGACCTATACTACTCAGAATGACACCAAATTTTGCAGAAAGTCATAAATGACATAACGGAACTATTCCGGGTTTCGGAATTCCGTTCGGACCTCGATAACACAAATATACTTTCCAAACCAAATTTCAAACTTAAGGAAACTCTATTTTCGATATTGGGCGCCGAAACGCCCCCGGGTCCTCCAAAACCCATTCCGAATATACGCCCAAGTCCGAAATCATCATACGAAGCTACCAGAACTGTCGAAACTCGATTCCAAGGTCGTTTAGTAAAAATGTTGACTGAAGTCACCTTAAGGAACCAAGTGCTCCTATACCACTCTAAATATTTCCGAATCCTGAACCAACCATCCCTGCAAGTCATATGTAATAATAAGACGCTATAAGAAGTTTCATTTAGGGGAACGGGGTCTTGATACACAAAATGACTGGTCGGGTCGTTACATTCGCTGCCTCTTAATTAAACCTTCGTCCTCTAATGGGTCTAGAAACATACTTGAAGTGCCGAATAGATGTGGATATCTGCTCCGCATGTGCTCCTCGAACTCCCAGGTTGCCTCCTCGACTGGTTGGTCCCTCCACCGGAACTTTACGGCAGAAACTCTCTTGGATCTCAATTGGTGATCCTGCCTGTCAACAATAGCAACTGGCTCCTCCTCGTAGCGCAACCCCTCATCCAACTGAATAATGCTGAAATCAACCACGTGAGAGAAGTCGGCGTGGTACCCCGGGAGCATGGATACATGAAAAACCGGATGAACTCCTGACAAACTGGGAGGTAAGGCTAGCTCATAAGCAACCTCCCCAACTCGCGTCAACACCTCGAAGGGACCTATAAACCTTGGGATCAGCTTGCCCTTGTTACTAAACCTCATAATACCATTCATCAGTGAGACTTTCTACAGAACCTTATCTCCCTCCATAAATGATACATCACGCGCCTTTTGATCCGCGTAACTCTTCTGTCTAGACTGTGCCGTGTGGAGCCTCTCCTGAATCAACTTCACTTTCTCCAAAGCATCTCTCACCAGGTCGCTGCCATATAACTTAGCCTCGCCAGGCTCAAACCACCCGATAGGAGAACAACATCGTCGGCCATACAAAGCCTCAAATGGTGCCATCTCAATGTTGGATTGATAACTATTATTGTAAGCAAACTCGGCCAAAGGCAAGAACTGGTCCTACTAACCTCTGAAGTCGATCACACATGCTCTGAGCATGTCCTCCAATATCTGAAACGTACGCTCCAATTGAGCATCAGTCTGAGGGTGAAATGTTGTGCTGAGATCTATTTGGTACCCATCTCACTATGCAATGCTCTCCAGAAGTGCGAGGTGAACTAAGGACCTCGATCTGATACAATGAACATTGGCACATCGTGCAACCGGACTATCTCCCAAATGTAGATCTGTGCCAACCTCTCGGAAGTATATGTAGTAGCCACTGGAATGAAATGTGCTGATTTGGTCAACCTATCCACAATGACCCAAACAGAGTCAACCTTCCGCAAAGTCCGAGGTTACCCAACCACAAAGTCAATATTGATGCGCTCCCACTTCTACTCGGGAATGGGCATCTTCTGAAAAAGGCCTCTTGGTATCTAGTGCTCACACTTAACCTTCTGGAAATTAAGACACCTAGCCACATACTCCACAATGTCCTTCTTCATCCGCCTCAACCAGTAATGCTGCTTCAAATCACGATACATCTTTGTAGCACCAGAATGAACAGAATACCGAGAACTGTGTACCTCCTCTAGAATCTTCTCCCTCAGGCCATCAACCTTAGGAACACATAAACGGCCCTGAAGTCTCAGAACACCATCCTCTCCAATAGTAACCTCCTTGGCACCACCCTGAACCACTGTCTCCCAAAGCTCTGCCAAGCATGGATCATCAAACTGCCGAGCCTTAATTTCACCGAATAACGAAGACTGAGCAACCACATGTGCTATAACTTGACGAGGCTCTGAAAGGTCTAATCTCAACAAGCGATTAGCCAAGGACTGAATGTCCAAGGCTAGAGGTCTCTCCTCTGCTGAAATATAAGCCAAGCTACCTATACTCCCCGCCTTCCTACTCAAAGAATCTGTTACCACATTCGCCTTGCCCGGATGATAAAGAATGGTGATGTCATAATCCTTCAGCAACTCAAGCCACCTCCGCTTCCTCAAATAAAGATCCCTCTATTTGAACAAGTGTTGTAAGCTGCGATGATCTGTATAAACCTCACAGGACACCCTATATAAATAGTGCCTCCAAATCTTAAGAGCATGAACAATCGCCGCCAACTCCAAATCACGCACAGGATAATTCTTCTCATGAACCTTCAGCTGGCACGAAGCATAAGCAATAACTCTCTCTTCCTGCATCAATACACACCCTAAGGCAACACGTGAAGCGTCACAATATACTGTATACATCCCAGAACCGGAAGGCAATACTAGGACTGATGCTGAGGTCAATGTTGTCTTGAGCTTTTGAAAGCTCGCCTCACACTCGTCGGACCATCGAAACATGGCATTCTTCTAAGTCAATCTAGTCAGTGGGGCTGCAATGGATGAAAAGCTCTCTACAAGCCGCTGGTAGTAGCTTGCTAGACCCAAGAAACTCCTGATCTCTGTAGCTGAAGTAGGACGTGGCCAACTCTGAACTGCCTCGATCCAATTAGGATCAACCTTGATACCCTCTCCGGGCACCATGTGTCCCAAGAACGCCATGAAATCCAATCAAAACTCACACTTGGAGAACTTAGCATATAGCTTCTGTTCTCGCAAAGTCTGGAGCACCACTCTCAAATGCTGCTCGTGCTCCCCAGGTTACATGAGTAAATAAGAATGTCATCAATGAAGACAATGATAAAAGAATCAATGTACGGCCTGAACACCCCGTTCATCAAGTCCATAAATGTAAACCCCTTAGCTAACAACTCTTCAAGATGCTCCTTCAACTCTTTCGGAGTCATACGGTACGGAGTAATAGATATAGGTTGGGTTCCTGGAGATAAATCAATGCAGAAATCAATATCACGATCTGGAGGCATGCCTGGAAGGTCTGAAGGAAATACATCAGCAAACTCTCAAACCACTGGCACTGAATCAATCGTCGGAGACTCGGCGGTGAGGTCCCGCACATAAGCAAGATAGGCCAAACAATCTTTCTCGACCATATGTCGAGCCTTCTGGAATCAAACAACCCCGACTGGCTGCACTAACTGAGGAACCTCTCCACTCCAGCCCAGGCGACTCGGGCATGGCTAAGGTAAGTATCTTGGCATGAAAATCTAGCACGACATGATAAGGAGATAACATATCCATGCCTAAAATAACCTCAAAATCAACCATTTCGAGCAATAGAAGGTCCGCTCTAGTCTCGAACCCACAAAATGAAATCACACAGAACTGATAAATCCGATCTACATCAATAGAATCGCCCACGGGAGTGGACACATAAATAGGAGTATCCAAGGACTCGCGAGGAACATCCAGGAAACAAGAAAATAAAGCTAACACATATGAATAGGTGGATCCTGAATCAAATAACACTGATGCATCTCCACCACATACTGAAATAGTACATGTGATCACGGCATCTGAGGCCACTGCATCTGATCGGTCCGGAATAGCATAGAATCTAGCTCGAGCACCGGATGACTGACCTTTGCTGGAATGAATAGGGGCCGGCAGAGCTCCCCCTACCTAGCCTCCACCTGTGGGACGACCTCTACTAGTCTGCCCCCACCTCTGAGTGGACGAACCGCCGGTGCTGAAAATGTAGGTTGATTGCTCTGCTGAACGGCCTTGCCCTGAAGCCTGGGACAAGTCCTCCTCATATGGCCTGGGCCCCCACACTCATAACATCTCGCCGGTGGCATGGCCTGCTCCCGTGAAGAAGAACCCTGGATAGTTGGGGGATGGTGAGAACCCTCTAGCATGGCACTGAAGTAAGTACTAGAAGACCCCTAATGACCTAAATACCCACCTGAGGAACCGTGAATGGCTGGTGGACGGTAGGAACTCTCTGGCGCGATGCTGCAATAGGGCCTCATTAGAGCACCACGGGAAAGTTGTGGAGGAGATGAATATGGAGACCTACTAGGCTGGCCTCTACCGAACTGACCTCTACCCCTGGATGGGGCACCTCTGAAATCTCCTGAAAATCTAGCTCTCTTATCCTGTTGACTCTGCTCTCTGCCTCTCGAACGATAACCATCAATCCAGCGAGCTATCTCGACCACAAGCTGATAGGGAGTCCCCATCTCCACCTCTCGGGATACATTGGCCCTAATACCTGAGTGCAGCCCAGCTACAAATCTCCACACTCTCTCAGCATCAGTAGGACGTATCATAACAACATGACGCGACAACTCATAAAACCTGGCCTCGTAGTATGTCACTGACATATGTCCCTACTCCAGCTGCTCAAACTGATATCACATCTCTTCCCTCTCGGAGAGTGGAATATACCTGTCCAGGAACAGCTGAGTGAACTTCTCCTAAGTGATGGAAGGGGAACCTGCCGGTCTACCCATTATATAGGACTGCTACCATCTGGGGGCACTGCCCTTAAGCTGAAAAGTAGTGAAGTCTACTCCATGGGACTCCAGTATCCTCACGTTGTGCAGTCTGTCCCTGAACCTATCAATGAAGTCTTGGGCATCCTCGCCCTTCTCACCTCTGAAGATATGAGGGTGAAATCGGGTCCATCTATCTAGTAACTTCTATGGATCGTCGTTCGCAGCTGGTCTAAGCTCAGGTGCTGCTACTACTGGCTGAGCTCCACCCACAAGCAGTGTACCCGGGGTTTGATAAACAGCTGTTTCATGGCCTGCAGCCTAGGCAGTAGGGGTCTGGGCTCCCCCTCTTGCCTGAGATGTGGCAGGATCCGTTGGAAATAAACCAGGATGCATCATTGTGTCCATTAATCTCATCATACAGCCCATGACCTCCTGGAAGCCTAACGCCGTCATAAAGTCTATTGGCACAGGATCTGTTGGGGGCACCTCGCCCTGCTCCTCTATGATAGAATCCTCTGCCAGATCCGCTGGGTGTGCGACTGAAACAGCTCGAGGACACCCTCGTTCCCTACCTCGGGTCGGTGCCCTCCCCCGCCCTCTGCCACAGCCTCGGACGGTGAGGGTAGCAGCATCTCCCGGGTCTGGAACGTCAGCCGCACGAGTCCTCACAATCTGTGAGAGAATGGAAGAGTAAGATTTAGTAAACCATCAACTGCATGATAGAACATGAATAAAGAGAGGTTTCCTAACACCCTATAGCCTCCCGAAGATAAATACAAACGCCTCCATATCGATCCGCAAGACTCTATTAGGTTTGCCCTTGACTTGTGAGACCTACATGAACCTAGAGATCTGATACCATATTGTCATGACCTAAATCCCAATTTAGGTCGCGATGACGCCCAACTTCGATGTCAGACAAGCCAACATTAATTTACTAGTGATCCCTTTTTAATTTATAAACAATTCACCATACTTAAGAGGTTTTTCTTTCAAAAACATAAACTTGAAGTAAATAAGTGACTTAAACGACCAAAGTGAGCAATAAATATAGTAATCACCATCATCATTACAACCCAAAAGAATAGAATATCCACTACGTGGGCATGCCAGGAACTGGCGTCACAGGTCTACGAGCATCTAACAGAAACTAGTATCCAAAAGAAAGTACAAGTTTTCCCTACTGTCTGAAGAAATAGTACACACATAATAAAAGAAAAGAGGAAATCCAAGGTGCTGCCAGAGATAAGCGTCAAGGAAAGAAGCTCACCAAGAAATCAACGCCCACTATACATCAGGGACGAGCGCCGGATGAATACCCATATGCACCTGCCTCAGAGCCTATACAATTAAGTACAACAGCGTAGCATGAGTACATAAACAAATATGTACCCAATGAGTATCCCACCTAATCTCGATGAAGTAGTGACATGAGTTAGACATGATACTTACTAGGGTCAAAATTTTTAAATAACATAATTAAATAGGAACTAGGCAGGCATAAATGTCGTAGTAATCACAAAGATATAAAATATCAAGTATAGTGGTAATTACCTTTGCATGAAAAATTTCACTAGCATATAATGTACTAAATTCCCTTATTTCACATGAAACAGTTTATACAATTGCAACAAATTCCCAATAAATCATATAGCACATAATAGGCCGGAAGCGCACGTCCGAAACGCAACGAAAATAAATTTGCACTGCCGAGGGTCGAACGGTTTGAACCATATATGTATCTATTACCCCGCTCGCGAATCGAACATGCGACTCGGTTGACATAATAGTAGGGCTATTCCGCTCACGAATCATACATGTGATGCGGGTGCCGCATACATACATAAAATTATCAATATTTAGGGAGTTAATAGAGATTTACTTTGAAGCAAGAACATAAGAAATATAATATGGAACATAACTTCCTAATATTCTCATGCCAATTCAAGGATAATAAGCAACTCAAAATGCATTTAGGAACACATGTAAGGCACATATAAGCATGCTTGTGAGTCCTAGAAGTAGCCAACATAACATAGTAGTATCTACGCACGGACTCTCGTCACTTCGTGCCTGTGTAGCCCCCGCAAATAAGGACATGCAATTATTTATAATCACCTATGGGGAAAATTCCCATAGGTCACGACCGAAATCCCAATTTAGGTCGCGATGGCACCCAACTTCGATGTCAGGAAAGCCAACTTTAATTTACTAGTGATCCCTTTTTAATTTATAAACAATTCACCATACTTAATAGGTTTTTCTTTCAAAAACATAAATTTGAAGTAAATTAGTGACTTAAATGACTAAACTGATCAATAAATATAGTAATCACCACCATCATTACAACCCAAAAGAATAGAATATCCACTACATGGACATGCCAAGATTTGGCGTCACAGGTCTACGAGCATCTAATAGAAACTAGTATCCAAAAGAAAGTACAGGTTTGCCCAACTGTCTGAAGAAATAGTACAGACATAATAAAAGAAAAGAGGAACTCTAAGGTGCTGCCATAGATAAGCGTCCAGGAAAGAAGCTCACCGAGAAATCCACACCCACTATACGTCAGGGACGAGCGCCGGATGAATACCCAGATGCACCTGCCTTAGAGCCTATACAATTAAGTACAAAAGCGTAGCATGAGTACATAAACAGATATGTAACCAGTGAGTATCCGCCTAATCTCGAAGAAGTAGTGACGAGAGGTAGACGTGATACTTACTAGGGTCAGCATTTTTAAATAACATAACTTAATAGGAACTAGGCAAGCATAACAGTCGTAGTAATCACAAAGATATAAAATATCAAGTATAGTGGTAATTACCTTTGCATGAAAAATTTCACTAGCATATAATGTACATGAAACAGTTTATACAATTGCAACAAATTCCCAATAAATCATATAGCACATAATAGGCTGGAAGCATACGGCCGAAACGCCGTGAAAATAAATGTGCACTGCCGAGGGTCAAATGGCTCGAACCATAGATGCATCTATTACCCCGCTCGCGAATCGAACATGCGACTCAGTTGACATAATATTAGGGTTATTCCGCTCACGAATCATACATGTGACGCGGGTGCCGCATACATACATAAAATTATCAAAATTTAGGGAGTTAACAGAGATTATACTTTGAAGAAAGAACATAAGCAATATAATATGGAACATAACTTCCTAATATTCTCATGCCAATTCAAGGATAATAAGCAATTCAAAATTCATTTAGAACACATGTAAGGCACATATAAGCGTGCTTGTGAGTCCTAGAACTACCCAACATAACATAGTAGTAGCTACACACGGACTCTCGTCACTTCGTGCACGTGTAGCCCCCACAAATAAGGACATGAAATTATTTATAATCACCTATGGGGACAATTCCCATAGGTCACGACCCAAATTCCAATTTAGGTCGCGATGGCGCCCAACTTCGATGTCAGGCAAGCCGACTTTAATTTACTAATGATCCCTTTTTAATTTATAAATAATTCACCATACTTAAGAGGTTTTTCTTTCAAAAACATAAATTTGAAGTAAATTAGTGACTTAAACGACCAAACTGAGCCATAAATATAGTAATCACCACCATCATTATAACCCAAAAGAATAGAATATCGACCAAGTGGGCATGCCAGGATTTGGCGTCACAGGTCTACGAGCATCTAATAGAAACTAGTATCCAAAAGAAAGTACAGGTTTGCCCTACTATCTGAAGAAATACTACAGACATAATAAAAGAAAAGAGGAACTCCAAGGTGCTTCCAGAGATAAGCGTCCAGGAAAGAAGCTCACCGAGAAATCCACGCCCACTATACGTTAGGGACGAGCGCCAGATGAATACCCAGATGCACCTGCCTTAGAGTCTATACAATTAAGTACAAAAGCGTAGCATGAGTACATAAACAGATATGTAACCAGTGAGTATCCGCCTAATCTCGAAGAAGTAGTGACGAGAGGTAGACGTGATACTTACTAGGGTCAGCATTTTTAAATAACATAACTTAATAGGAACTAGGCAAGCATAACAGTCATAGTAATCACAAAGATATAAAATATCAAGTATAGTGGTAATTACCTTTGCATGAAAAATTTCACTAGCATATAATGTACATGAAACTGTTTATACAATTGCAACAAATTCCCAATAAATCATATAGCACATAATAGGCCGGAAGCATACGGCGGAAACGCCGTGAAAATAAATGTGCACTGCCGAGGGTCAAATGGCTCGAACCATAGATGCATCTATTACCCCGCTCGTGAATTGAACATGCGACTCGGTTGAGATAATAGTAGGGTTATTCCGCTCACGAATCATACATGTGACGCGGGTGCCGCATACATACATAAAATTATCAAAATTTAGGGAGTTAACAGAGATTATACTTTGAAGAAACAACATAAGCAATATAATATGGAACATAAATTCCTAATATTCTCATGCCAATTCAAGCATAATAAGCAATTCAAAATGCATTTAGGAACACATGTAAGGCACATATAAGCGTGCTTGTGAGTCCTAGAACTACCCAACATAACATAGTAGTAGCTACACACGGACTCTCGTCACTTCGTGAACGTGTAGCCCACACAAATAAGGACATGCAATTATTTATAATCACCTATGGGGACAACTCCCATAGGTCACGACCCAAATTCCAATTTTGGTCGCGATGGCGCCCAACTTCGATGTCAGGCAAGCCGACTTTAATTTATTAATGATCCCTTTTTAATTTATAAACAATTCACCATACTTAAGAGGTTTTTATTTCAAAAACATAAATTTGAAGTAAATTAGTGACTTAAACGACCAAACTGAGTAATAAATATAGTAATCACCACCATCGTTACAACCCAAAAGAATAGAATATCCACTAAGTGGGCATGCCAGAATTTTGCGTCACAGGTCTATATTTATTAGAAAGTACAGGTTTGCCCTACTATCTGAAGAAATACTACAGACATAATAAAAGAAAAGAGGAACTCCAAGGTGCTGCCAGAGATAAGCGTTCAGGAAAGAAGCTCACCGAGAAATCCACGCCCACTATACGTCAGGGACGAGCGCCGGATGAATACCCAGATGCACCTGCCTCATAGCCTATACAATTAAGTACAAAAGCGTAGCATGAGTACATAAAAAAATATGTAACCAGTGAATATCCCGCCTAATCTTGAAGAAGTAGTGACGAGAGGTAGACGTGATACTTACTAGGGTCAACATTTTTAAATAACATAATTTAAAAGGAACTAGGCAATGATAACAGTCGTAGTAATCACAAAGATATAAAATATCAAGTATAGTGGTAATTACCTTTGCATGAAAAATTTCACTAGCGTATAATGTACTATATTCCCTTATTTCACATGAAACAGTTTATACAAATGCAACGAATTCCCAATAAATCATATAGCACATAATAGGCCGGAAGCATACGGCCGAAACGTCGCGAAAATAAATGTGCACTGCCGAAGGTCGAACGGATCAAACCATATATGTATCTATTACCCCGCTCGCGAATCGAATATGCGACTCGGTTGACATAATAGTAGGGCTATTCCGCTCACGAATCATACATGTGACGCGGGTGCCGCATACATACATAAAATTATCAATATTTAGGGAGTTAATACAGATTATACTTTGAAGCAAGAACATAAGAAATATAATATGGAACATAACTTCCTAATATTCTAATGCCAATCGAGGATAATAAGCAACTCAAAATGCATTTAGGAACACATATAAGGCACAGATAAACTCCAAACTCGTCACCCAAAGACTCAGAACTAGCCAAATGTTATACAAATATATCAATTCATGCTCAAAAGTATGGAATTTCCCTATTTACTTAACCAATTTAGCCTACTTTGCAATATCTCAAAATACACCCCCGAGCCCACGTGCTCGGATTCCGGAAATGTTTTAAGAAAACACTTACCCATAAACTAAGGATCGTTAATATATAGTTTTTGTATGATTCCATGGCAAATATCGTGGTTGTTTTCCAAATTTTCATAAAACCTCGGTTTTTACTCTAACCCGTGATTTTTTCCACGAATTAGTGTGTTTGTCTACATAAAAATTCAAGTATTCAACTTAAATTATAATGGGAATCACTTACCTCTCAGTTTCTAGGTTAAATCTCTTCTTTGAAAGCTCCCAAAATCGCCACAAGTGAAGAAAAACAGCTAAAATGGGACTAAACCCCGTTTAAATATAACACTGCCCAGCTGCCCTTTGTGTGCGATCGTAGCTGGGGCAGTGCAATCGCACAAATCAACTGTCAGCACCCCTGAAAAGTCTTCTGTGCAATCGCACAAGGAGACTTGCGATCGCGGAGAGTAAATGGGCCAGGCCTTGTGCAATCACGGGGAAGGGAGTGCGAATGCAGAGAACAAAAACTGGGCCAGGCCATAAATCACCCCTGTGCGAACGTAGACAAGCCCATGCGATCGCACAGGTCATTTTCCCTCACCCTTCAAACTCCAAGTCACGACTCCAAATCCTAACCGGCCGTGATGGCGCCTATCGTGGAACTTGGCTAGGCGACTACCGCGTGTTCACATTTTCTTTTGAAAATCTCATTTAAGTTTCAAGCATTTCGTAACAATATACAGAATTTACTTAATATAATAGGCCAAATTTTATATATATACAGTACTGCCATCCCCAAAACCCGGAGCCAACATGTCATGAGCATCTAGTGAATAAGCCAAAATGAAGTATTATGATACAAAACTCCGAATCAAAACTAAATACAACAGAAAGGGAAAATGGGAATGTTGCGAACGCTGAACAGCTACCTCTATATCCCCACGATCCGGCTCCGCTGCGCTATATATATATATATATATATATATACGCTAATGCTCGATATCTACTCCTGAATCTGCACACAGAGGTGAAGGGAGTAATGTGAGTATGCCAACTTAGTAGTAATGGAAATAAATCAAGTCTAAGTAGCTAGGAATCACAATAAAATCAATGCCATCAAGTCACAATATACACATCCTTACTTTCCAATATGATACATGGATATACGAAATCATCATGCCTTAGAAATCAACTTCATAAAAGTCCTTAAAACAATGCACATCTTTAACAACTTTAAAACAAAGATTTTTGGTATGCAAATGAATGTAGTAAAATTATAAGTAGCCCCTCGGGCAAAAACATGTTTCATAATCAACCCCTCGGGCATGCCTCACAATCACTTAGCACCTCATAGTCACTCAATCACTCGCACTCGGTGCGCTCACTGGGGGTGTATACAGACTCCGGAGGGGCTCCTTCAGCCCAAGCGCTAATATCACTCAGCACCTCACCATCACTCTTGGCCCTCGGCCACACTCGGTGGAACCACTCGAAATGCCCCTCGTGCGAAGTAATAGAACGGGGTACTCGACCCGAAAACATCATTTTAATGCTCATGTAGTGTAAATCAGGCTGAGTTTTAAATAAAATAGTATGCACAATGATGCTGAGTAAAATCATCAACAGGTAGTGAGGAAAACAACAGTAAATCACCCTCAAAGGGTCTAAACAGATCGGCACGAGGCCCCAAACACGGCTTATAGCCCAAATATTTCACAAATCTTTAGAACATAATTTAACATAAGATTTTGAGTAAATATGCAACCCATTAGTCGTCGCGGAGAGGACTTAGTCCAATCCTAAAATCAGTACACGTCACATGTTCTTCATCCGACATGTGCGCCATTCCAAATTCAATGAGAAAATAATGTAGTCCCGGGTTCCATACCCTCAGGACAAAATTTAAGACCATTACTCACCTCTACCGGGCCGTGACAATAGTCTGCTATGCCTTTGCCCCTCAAATTGGCTCCAGATTGCTCCAAAACTAGCCAAAAACCAGTTAACATCATCAATATATGCACATGGAACACTACCCAATCGAAAATCATCAAATTAAAGAAGAATCTCAAAATTCGGCCAAACCCGAGCCTCGGGCCCACATCTCGGAATCCAAAAATTTTTACATCATTTGAACCCTCGTCCTCCCACGATTCTATACATACCAAGAACACTAAAACCGGACCAAAATTGCCATTCCAAAACTTCAAAAGAAATCCCAATTCCTTCCTCCCATTTTTCCAACTTTTCTTACCCAAATCCTTAAATTTTCAAGCCTAATCTCAATAATAGCATAGGAACGGGATTAACAAATAAAAGAACTCACCTTTGCTGAAGAACCTTGAAATCCCCTCTCAAAACTCCCTTCAATGGACTCCTCCAGCATGAAATTTGTTGAAAAAATAATAAATTTCGCGAAGGGGGTCCTTTTATACTATTCTGCACAGTCATTTCCGCACCTGCGGAAAATTGGCCACACCTGCGGTCCAAGGGTGCGCACCTGCGATAACCAACTTAACGACCAAAATCTCGTGACTGCGACCATACTTCTGCACCTGCGACATTGCAGGTGCGACAAAAATCCTCGCACCTGCGGACCTCTCCTACACACCAGACTTCGCACCTGCGACTTGCCCTTCCGCTCCTACGTGATCGCACCTGCGACTCCCCTTTTGCAAGTGCGAAAAACACCAGCAACCAGCACAACAGATTTCCCAAAAATTCACTCCAACTTCCCGTCAACCATCCGAATCAATCCCGAGCCCCCCGGGGCCCTAAACAAACATATCAACATATCCCATAACATCATTCGAACTTAGTCGAGCCTTCGGAACACCAAAAACAACGCGAAAAAACCAAATTTACATCAAATTCAAGCCTAAGAACTTTGAAACATCTAAAATTTGCCAACTACGCCGAAACCAACCAAAACACCTACGATTAATCTGAAATTTTGCATACATATCCAAAATGACATTACGAACCTGTTCCAACTTTCGGAATTTCATTCTGACGCCATAAACTTTCTCAACTATTAGGCTACTTTAAAAGGCTAAATGCCTAAACTCTCACCATAACCATTCCGGACCCAAACCAACTGATCCAACACATCAAAAATAAGATAGCGATACATAACAAATGCAGAAATAGGGAAATGGGATAAATCTCACGGAACGACCGGATCGCACTGAAGGAAACTAGTCAGTGAAAATTTTGGTTTTTGAATTTAACTCCGAGGGGTCCGAAACTCACCCGAGCCCCTCGGGACCCCGTCCAAAAGCACTGGCAGGTCTGTATTCATGATACGGACTCGCTTGAATTTACGGAATGTGAAAAAAACAACGAAATTAAGAATTCGACCCCAAAACCAAATTGAATCAAACTTTGAACTTAAAGTTCTAGAATTCTCTTATAATGCGCCGAACCGACCTATACTACTCGGAATGACACCAAATTCTGCAACCAAGTCATAATGAAATAACGGAACTATTCCCGGTCTTGGAATTCCGTTCGGACTTCGATAACCCAAAAACACGTTCCAAACCAAATTTCAAACTTAAGGAAACTCTAATTTCAATATTGGGCACCGAAATGCCCCCCGGTTATCCAAAACCCATTATGAACATACGCTCAAGTCTGAAATCATCATACGAAGCTACCGGAACTGTCGCAACTCAATTCCGAGGTCGTTTACTAAAAATGTTGATGAAGTCAAACAAACTTTAGCCTTAAAGGCCAACCTTAAGGAACCAAGTGTTCCTATACCACTCTAAACGCTTCTGAATCCCGAACCACCCATCCCCGCAAGTTATGAATCATAATAAGCCGCTACAAGAAGTTTCATTTAGGGGAACAAGGTCCTCATACACAAAACGACCGGTCGGGTCATTACGCATGTGCATGTGAGATTGCACCAGAAGTTGAAAGCTCGAGCATTTTTCCCAAGTTCCAAACTTGGTCCGAGCTTCGTCTGGTTAACACCCAAGACCCCCAGGGCCCCACCCAAACATACCAACAAGTTAGCAATCATGAAAAGGACTCGCTTTAACTCTCAGAATGTGTAAAACAATATCAAAACTAAGAATTATACGTCAAACCAAATTTATTCAACTTAAAATTTTCAAATTCTTCAAACTTACTTGGAATGCGCTGAAACATACTTAAACTACTCGGAATAATGCCAAATTTTGCGTGCAAGTCTTAAATAACTATACGGAGCTATTCCCAGGCTCAGAATTTCAAGCAGACCTCGATTACTCCAAAACATACTCCAAACCAAATTTAAAGAACCTTGAAACCTTCAAACAGCTAGTTTTCACTATTAAGCGTTGAAACACTCCCAGGTTGTACAAAAGGTGATTTGAATATATGTCCAAGTCCAAAATCATCATACGAACCTATTGGAACCATCAAATCCCGATTACGGGGTCATTTTCTTAAAATATTGATCGAAGTCAAACTTGGTCTTTTAAAGCCAAACTAAGGAACTAAGTGTTCCGATTTTAACCTGAACACTTCCAAATCTCAAACTAACCATCCCCGCAAGTCATAAATTACTAAACGCACATACGGGGAGTCTTATTTAGGGGAACGGGGGTTCTAAAAGTTAAAACGACCGGTTGGATCTTTACACTAGTTCTATCAGTCGAACGCCGAAATATTCAATTTGATATTAATTTAAGAAGTATAACTAAAAGTAAATTTTATACAACTAATTATAGTATACAACTTATTTAGCTTATCTACAACTTTTATACATCATTTTTACCCAGTTAGAAATAACTAAAATATCATACAACTTAAATACGATTTTCATACAAATTTTATATAAATGTATATTTTGTATATATTTTATATGTGGTATGTTCTTCTTCTCTGATATTACAATCAAAACTTTCTCTTTTTATACAAATTTGATACATATCAATAATATTATGTAAAAAGAAAGTATTGATAACTTAAATACAAATTTCATACAATGATTCATATATTATACAACTATTTTTCAACTTTCATATAACATTCAGTTTTAAAAAAAAAATAAAAATAAATAAATAAATATATATATATATATATATATATATATATATATATATATATATATATATATATATATATATATATATATATATATATATATATAAAACTACAACAGAACACAACTTAAATACAATTTATATACAATTATTATACAACTTTAATACATCTTTGAGTTTCAATATGAAAATTCATCCAAAATCAACTCTAACTTTCGCCAAATACCCTAAAAATTGAGATATAAACTCCAAAGAATATTATCAATTGTTTACCACAACACCCAATCAAAATAAATAATAATTAGAAAATTGAATTAAAATCAAAGTTTCAAAACTTTTGATTGCCTTCAATGGATGGTGATGCAACGGACAAGGATTGGTTCGATGGCAATTAGCGATGACATCAAATCTATTATTGAATTCACTGAAGAGAAAAAAAGTAGATGAGAAAAGAGGCTAGAATCATAGAGATCCAAAGAAGAAGAAGTAGGACAGGAAAAAAAGAGAGAGAGAGAGAGATATGGAAGCGATAGATCTATAGAATTTGATTTCCACATTAAAATGCTACAATCAAGAATAGTCATTTAAAACTTACTTGTATATAACTGGTAATTTGTATATCAACTTGTAATTAAGTTAAAACCTAAACAGTGAGGGCAAATAAGTTTATAGTATAATATATAAGTAAAATCTCTTTTTTATTTTATTCTTTTTTCGTTCCGAGCACAGTCAAGTTTGTCTCCACTCGCCTCTATCTGCTTTCTCTTTTCTTTATCTTCTATAACTCATATGCCTTAAACTTGATTTAAAGAATGTTCTCTACTAAATTGTTAAATCTTCCAAAATATTTATAGATTTCAAATATTTGAATCTCGATTGATGTGTGTCTAACTTTAAAGTTGAAGTTTTACTGAAGTCAGATTTGAAACTCCATTGAAGGAGCTTTGAAGCTCGAATTTCAACTCCGATTCGAAAAATGTTACTCTATAACTATGTCACCTGGTTGCAATGTAAAAAAATTAAAGAATAGAAGTCCACCATTGAAGGCAATTCAAAATTTCATTTTCAAAAATAGGATTGCAACTCACACACACGTATATTGCAACTAAGTGGCCTATATTTAACTTTGCAAAGTTGTAGCCAAAAAATAATAGGCTAAGATTCAACATCTAACTCCAAATAGGTTCTCGAAAATACTATTCATTTTTTTAAAATACGCAAGCTTTAAATATAATTTTTTAATAAGTAATTGTGACTCAAACATTATTTCAACAAACCAAATCTATATGAGTGATGAAAATTAGGTTTTTAAGATAATTCATCATTGTTGCACATCTTAAATAAGTGAGTTTAAATTTCGAATATGGTTTTATGATAAATTTGGAGTGAATGATGTTTAGACTCGTTATAAATAGTTTAAGGAGGTTGTATACAAAATTTGAAGTTATTTAATGAAGATTTGGACTGCTCCACCATTGTTGAACAAGCTTAAACAAGTGGGTTTAATTTTTGAATTTACTTTTATGATAAACTTAAAGTGAGTGTCATTTAGAATGTTAGAAATAGTATAAGGAGGTTGTATATACAATTTGAAGTCATTTAACGGAGATTGGGACTGGTTTTGAACAAAAATTATAACTGAAAATTGTGGAAGAAGTTCGTCTATAGACTCTTGTATAAAAGTGTATAAGAGGTGTTTATACACCCATATACATTATTGTACAATATAATACATAATCGTACAAAAACTAACCTTGTATTCTTCCTTGCGTCTTTTCTGAAATTTTGAAATTTAAACCCAGTTATTTAAGCATGTTCAACAATGGTGGATTATCTTAAAAATCTAAATTTCACCACCCAAATATATTTGGCTTGTTAAACTAATATTTGAGTCACAATTAATTATTCAAAAATTAGATTTAAAGCTTGAGGATTTTCTTTAAAAAAATTGAATTGTAATTTTGAAAACCTATTTGGAGTTGGATATTGAATCATAGCCAATTATTTTTGGGCTAAAACTTTTGTAACGACCCAATCCGTCGTTCCGAGAGTATTAGCCATGTTTTCCTTATTTTTGTTTCATTATATGTGTTTCAGCTCTATTATGTTGTGTCGGGTTGGTTGGCTCGTGTTCGGAGTGATTTTTGGAGAGGAATGAGACACTTAGCCTCTTAAGTTGGTTATTTAGTTGGAAAAGTCAACCGGAAGTTGACTTATGGGTAAACGATCTCGGAATTGGGTTTTTATGGTTCGGATAATTTCGTTAGGTGATTTTGGACTTAGGAGTGGGTTCGGAATGTTATTCGGAGGTCCGTGGTAGAACTAGGCTTGAATTAGAGAAGTTGGATATTTGGCGATTTTCAGTTGGCAGTACAAAATTAGATATCGGGGTTGGAATAGAATTTCGGAAGTTGGAATAAGTTCCTAGTGTCATTTTTTATGTGTGTGAAAAATTTTAGGTAATTCGGACGTGGTTTGGTTGGTTTCGGTATCGTTGGTGAATTTTTGAAGTTTAAAAGTTCTTAGGCTTGAATCCGAGAGTAATTTGGTGTTTTGACCTTGTTTTGAGTGTTCTGAAGGTTCGACTAAGTTTATATGTTGGTATGGGACCTATTGGTGCAATTGGTTGAGGTCCCGAGGGTCTCGGGTTGAGTTTGGATGGTTAACAGAGAGTTTGAGCTTGAGAAATTGTAGTTGGTGCTGCAATTCTTCTATGGCCGCACCTGCGGATTGGGAACCACATGTGTGAGGAAGAGAGCCTGGGGTTCTAGTCGCAGATACGAAAGGATGAGCGCACCTGCGAGCTCGCAGGGCGAGACTTGGGGTGCAGATGTGAAAGATGGGAGTTAAGTGGAAACCACAGATGCGGCGCCTTGGCTGCAGATGCGGTCCCGAACACGCGTGAAATGGGTCGCATGTGCGGAAATGCCTAGGCAGAAGGTATAAATTAAACCCTTCGCGAATTTTTGCCCATTTCCACCATTTTGAAGACGGGATTGGAGCTTTTGGAGGATTTTGAAGAGGGATTCAAGGGGAAGCTCATTGAGGTAATGTTTTTTAACCTAAAACTCGAATATATGGTAATTTTCAGAAGATTAAGCATGAAATTTGTGGAAATTAGGGGTGGAAATTGGGGAATTAGAGCTTGGAAATTGAGATTTAAATTAGGGTGATTGAAGGGTCAAACAAGGTTAGATTTTGGTAAATTTGATATGTATGGACTCGTGAGAGGATAAGGATCTAATTTTGTAATTTTTATCGAATTCCGAGATATGGGCCCGGGGATCGATTTTTGCCAATTTGGGGAATTTTGATTTAATTTGATAATTTTCGTATAGGCTTTGTTCCTTTAGCATGTATTATTGATATGGTACTAATTTTGGATAGATTCGGGGAAATCTGAGGCCGAGTCGAGCGGCAAGGGCATCGCAGAGTAGATTTTTGTCCGGTTCTAGGTAAATAACGCTTCCAAACTTGATTCTGAGGGTTTGAAAGCCCAAACTATGTGTTATATGATTAGAATTGAGGTCACGCACTGCCAAGTGGTGGGAATGAGGTCGTGCATCGTTACAAAGGTGACCTGGTTCATTCAATGGCACAATTTAGTGATTCCTTCATGTTGATATCCGTGCCTCTATCAATGTGATTAATGCAAACATGCTAGAAATCATGCTAGATATCATGTTAAGGCTTCACGTAGATACCGTTGAGATCCGAGTGGTCGCTTATTGCTGTCATCTCATGTGTTTCATTGATATTATATAC
Source organism: Nicotiana knightiana (assembly GCA_005239525.1). NCBI lineage: Eukaryota > Viridiplantae > Streptophyta > Magnoliopsida > Solanales > Solanaceae > Nicotiana > Nicotiana knightiana. Next base: position 96,550 of record ML404118.1, on the reverse strand, counting down.
TCAGCCATGTTATTGCATATCATATCATGCCTCAATCTCGGTAATTGTTGTTTTGCACATTATATCATTAATTCGGGCTAATTCATGCATTGTGAGCCCGTTTGAGTGATACTGGAGAGTGATGACTAGGTGAGGCCGAGAGCCTGATATTGAGTGACAGTTATGTGATCGGGTTGCATGTCACAGTATGCTATATTGATTTATGCCTGGATCGGGCTTATGATAGCGCTTGGGCTGTAGGAGCCCCTCCGAAGCCTGTAACACACCCCCAGTGAGCACAGTGACGTTATTGAGGGATGGATCTTCCCAAGACATGGATCTTGTCCGAGTGTTTGTATCTGGAGATGGATCTTCTCCGTGGGGATGGATTAGCCTTCCTCAGTACTGAGTGACTACTGTCACGTGTGTATATATTTCGGGATGAACCTTCCCTGGTCCATGAGATCCATATACAGTACTGAGTGAACGAGTATGTGAGAGTGGGAGCACATTGTGCGTTTCATACATTTGATGCATTGGCATGTAAAGTACATTGAGTTATGTATTGTTAAATTGTTCGGATCTGTACTTGTTTTATCACTTTGAACGATTAGTTAATTGAAAGCATACCTAAATTTATGTACATTGATTCTGTTATAAATGTTGAGGTTTAGTTCATCACTACATCTCAGTCCACAGTTTGGGCTCGTTACATACTGAGTTGGTGTACTCACGTTGTGTGTAGATCCATGTACTTCAGGTTCAGTTAGCGGTTGCTGATTATTTTGATGCGGAGTTTCAGCCGGAGATTTCGAGGTAGCTGCCTGGCGATCACAACCTCGTCTTCTCCTTCCTTATCTCCCCTTGGAATATTTTTATTATTTCAGACAATGGTTATCTTTCTATATTCCAACATCTGTAGTTATGACGGCTCATGACTTAGTGACACCCGGTGCTGGGACTTTATTTCTATGTTTTGGTTGAATTTAACATTTAATTAGTAATTTCTGTGAGGAGAATATTATTATTATTAAATGGTTTTCATGAAAAATCGAATGGTTTGAAATTCTGTGGCTTTCCTAGTTCCACAATAGGCACCATCACGACTGGGGCGATTTTTGGGTCGTGACAACTTTGCAAAGTTAAATATATGCCACTTAGTTGCAATATATGTGTGTGAGTTTTATTTATGTGTAATTACCCCCTTTTAAAATTAATTAAGTAAACAATAAATTACTGTTCTTCAAAAGTACTTCTGTAAAAAGTTATGTACCCTTAAAACAAATAACAATTAAATTTATATGTGATTTTAAGGATATGTGGATTGATTCAACACAAATAATCAAGAATTTAGATAAATGAGTTAAAGAAACAATGAGTAGTCAAACCAGTCGTAATGTTATTGTTATGCCCCGCAATATTATATTACTGTGATGTTATGCCTTGCAATATTATAATACGATGATGTCGCCGCACAATATTACATTACGATGATGTTACGCTCCGCAGTATTTATTATGACGATGTTACACCCTACAGTATTATACTTGAAATTGTGGTAAGATAATTGAACTCAGTTGAAGGACAAGATTATTTGGAGATTATAAGAATTATGTTATTTCAAACAGGTGATGAGTAAATTCGTGAAGGTGAGAGGGTAGCAAATCGTAGAAAATGAATTTTCGTCAATGTTTGACATGTGGGATAAAATACGGTCTAAGCTATAATATCTTGTATTCATAGACTAGTGTCATACAAGATACTACATGACCATGATAGCAAGATGAACAAAGTGTGTTAAAAGTGAATAGTATTTTATGTACTTTGAGATAATTTTTAATTATATGAGTAATTGGTTAATTATTGAATTGGTGAAGAATTATCAAGTTAATTAAGGAGCTAGGTGGATAATCATGGATAAGAACTAACTCCCCACCTGGCAGAAAGTAAGAAAAGAGTTAAATGACTCTTGCCTTTGGACAATATAATTAGTAGGCACTTGGACATTATTCCTAGCCATTTTACATGTAAAAGGTAGAAAATGTGAGTCATCTCTAACTCATCTTCAAGGAAGATCAAATTCACTTTGACAAAGGTTAGACAATACTACAAAGCATAGAATTTAAGCCACAAAATTACACAAGGACGTTAATGGTGTAATTGTTCAATACACAAAAGTGCATGTGTCTACTAAATTTAAAAATCAAGAAGTGGTGTGGAATTTCTATTAGGAAAATATGATATAGAATACAGAAAGACAAAGCAGGGAACGAGGGTGAGGGAGTTTTGAAATTCGTCAAAATTACGCTGTGTAATAACAATGAGATTTTGCAATTTTAAGGAAGTACAGTGTAATTCTTCTCAAGAATAATCATATGAATTTTCCCTACTTCAAGTATGTTAAGGCTATCTCTTTTTTTCTTTTTGTCATGATCTATACGATAAAAACGAAACGAGCAAATGCACAATTTCTATAAATGATCTATTCATAGAAATACTAGAGATGCTTATATTCTTGATTCCCCATGTGTCATATTATTCTATCATTTGTTCACGGGTCTCAGAAAAATGCGTAAGTTGAAAGAAGTTTACTTCATGATATTACTCAAAGGCATAATGGTCGGATGACATTCCAAGAGATTTCGGATGGACTCACGCGATCGCAATGAACAACCACTGCTGCTAAAACACCAGAAAAACCAGCAATCTCCCAAAGACCATAAATATTCGTTTGAGCATCCGAAATACACCCGAGGCACTCGAGACCTCAACAAAACCTACCAACATATCCCATAATATCATTCAAACTTAGTCGAGCCTTCAAAACACCAAAAACAACGCAAAAACACCAAAATCACATCAAATTCAAGCCCATGAACTTTGAAATTTCTAAATTTCACAAAAGGTGCCGAAGCTATCCAAAACACATCTGATTGACCTAAAAATTTGCACACATATCCAAAATGACATTACGAACCTTCTCCAACTGTTGGAATTCCTTTCCGACCCCGATAGCCTATTTTCCCTTACCGACCGGAAATCGCCAAAAACTAACTTTCGCCAATTCAAGCCTAATCCTACACCGGACATCCAGAATTCATTCTGAATACACTCCTAAGTTCCAAATCACTCAACGAAGCTATCCAAACCATAAAATCTACAATCCGAGATCGTTTACAAATAAGTCAACTTCCGATTGACTTTTTCCACTATTGAACTAAGATAAGAGACTAAGTGTCTCATTTTTCTCCAAAGATCGCTCCGATCCAATGCCAACCAATCCAATACAACGTAATGAAGCTGAACCACATATAATGAAGCAGGAATTGCAGAAAAGGGGCTAAACTCTCAGAACGACCGACCGGGTCGTTACAGTCTATTACTGAGTTCCACATTTGTGGGTCGTGAGCTGCTATATTTAATATTTTACCTTTACTTCCTCATTCTTGTAGTCTTATAGGTTCCTCTATAGGCATCCTTTTTCTTGATGGTTTTACATTTTCTATTTCTATTTCTTGACCTAGTCTATATACCCTTCTTCTAGGTACATTTTTCGTACTAGTATCTACTGTACTTTGCTGAATTGTTCTCTGAAATGAGATAGGACTTGAACTAGCTGATTCCATTAATTCTTTTAAACTTATTAAATATTCTGTATCTGTTTCTTCATAGCTATCCTTCATTTCTTCTAAAATTTTATCAAATTTTTCTAATTTTTTTGTGAAATATTTTCTGATCTATATGCCCAATTGTCCTTTCTTAATTCACATTTCCTAAAATTTCTTCTGTTTCACTTAGAGTTAAACTCCCAAGTTTACATGATTCACATTGAAAAGTCCTGTCTTTATTTTCTTTAACTAATATCCTAGCTTTTTCTAATGCTTTGGCTACTTCAAATTCATCTTGTATTATTTCAATGTTCATACATTCACTATATTCTATCGTACTTTCAGTTCCATCATTTACTTCCCTATGAGTGGTATAATTATAATCAGTGAACCTAATTGAAGTTTCTCCCCTAGAATTTGTATACATCAAATGAGATTCGGGTTTTAATATTTTTGGTGTTGCAAAGTCCTCTAGATTCCATTCTAATCCTGCATATTCTTCTGGGTATTTTGATGGGTTTTATTAGTTTTATTCCTTTATTTCCCAGTACTTCTACTACATCATCTACCTTAATTTTAAATTTTGTATTACTATTGTTTCCATTTTTCCTATAAATCCTACACATATTAATAAATTATTTTCATTATTCATTTCTTCATATCATTTAGTTTGTATTCCTATTTTAATATTTTTTCCGAATTCTCCTAAGTTTATCATGAAATATGGGCTTATATAGAATATTCCTCCATTGTTAGTCATGTATACTTCTGTTAAACCTATTATAGATTTCTTTTGGTCAGACCATCTATCATCATATACTACAACCATTGTAACGACTCGACCGGTCGCTTTGATCTCTAGCGCGTCGTTCAACGGTGTGAAGTCATGAGAAGCTCCATTTCAGGTATTATGACTTGTAGGTGTGGTAAAAATTTAATTTCGAAAGTTTTAGAGTTGAGTTGGAAAGAAAATTCTCATCTTAGAAGCCTTAAGTTGGAGAAATTGACTAAGATTAAAATTTTGTGTAAATGACATCTGAATCAGAATTTGAAGGTTCCTGAAGGTTTGTATGATGTTTCCAGACTTGGGTGTATGTCCGGATCGGGTTTTTGGATAACCCGGAAGCGCTTCAGCGTATATTGTGGAAGTCAACATTTTGAAGAAAATTTCCTAAATTTAGCTTGAAGCGCGTTTCATTGATATTAATGTTCGTTTGGGATTCTGAGCCTGGAAATAGCTCAATATGGTTATTCTGGAGTTGAGAACGTGATCGGAAGTGAATTTAGATGTTTGTAGGTCATTTTGAAGTCATTTGGATAAAGATAGAAATTTGAAAGTTTTTGATAAATCTGACTGGAAGTGGAAATTTTTATATCAGGGTCGGAATGTGATTCCGGAAGCTGGAGCAGGTCCGTAATACCGAATATGACTTGTGTGTAAAATTTGGGGTCAAGCGGACGTGATTTGATAGGTTTCGACATCGGAGATGCAAGTTTGAAATTTCAAGTTCATAAAGTTTGAATTTTAGTGCGATTGTGATTTTGACATTGTTCAATATGATTTGAAGCCTTGATCAAGTCCGTGGGATGTTATGGGACTGATTTGTGTGATTGGACGGCGTCCCGAGGGGCTTGGGTATGTTTTGGGGTGGTTTCGGGTAATTTTTGAGTGATTTGTTGCTGCTGTTTGCTGGTGCATCTGGTGTGAAATGCAATTGCGGCCATTGTTGTGCGATCGCGAAGAAGGAAATTTGAAGGTTGGATTTTTGGTCTGTGCGATCGCATGAAGGGGTGTGCGATCGCACAGTGCACCTGGGGGCTGCTGGGTTGGCATGTGCGAAATGCATGGTTGAAGCCGCGATCACGGAGAAAGAATTTGGAGGGAGCTGGAAAAGGCCTATGCGATCGCAGGCATGCTTGTGCAAATGAACAGAATGATTCAAAGGGGCAGCAAGTTTGGCCTATGCGATCGCAAAGGCCTTCATGCGATCGCGTAGAGGGGCAGTGCTGGGCACTGTATCATTTTAAAACGGGACTTTGGTCATTTCTTCATTTTTCATCTTGGTGTGGGCGATTTTGAGGAGCTTCAAGAAGGGATTTTCATCATGCATTACTAGGTAATTAATTTCTTTATGTTTTTAAGATAAATACAAGTTATATGAATGGATTATACATGAAAAATTATGGAAAAATTGGAAAATTTTGAAGAGAACCTAGAAATGGTATTTTGGATTTCTACCACTAATTTGAGCATGGAATTTATAGTAAATTGTATATTTGAACTAGTAAAGCTATGGGTAGAATATATCTTTGAGAAATTTCGGATTTCGGGCACGTGGGCCCGAAGGCATTTTGGTCAATTCACCGAGCGGAGTTGGGAAACTATATAATTTGAATTGTTGCAAATGTTAGAGTATATTTTCATTGGTTTGTCGTTATTTCGATAGTTTTAGGGCGTTGTGCGGCCATTGGAGTCGTCGGAAGGGCTTGGAAGCTGGTTATGGAATTTCAGAGCGAGGTAAGTCTCCTTTCTAACTTTGTGAGGGGGAATTATCTCCCTAAGTGAACTAATTAAATATCTGCTACTACTTGCGGGGGCTACGTACGCACGAGGTGACAGGAGTCCGTGTGTAGCTACTATTATGTCATGTTCGGGTAGTCTAGGACCCACTAGCATGCCTTACTTATGTACTTGTGATCTTGCCAGTAATATTAGACCGCTAATATGATCGAAATAGTAGTTGAATACCTATGAAGACTAGAGTTTATTTTCTTAATCATCTAGAAAGAGAATTGATTCCTCCGTGGACAATTGTATTCCTGATAAAGTTATACTATTGAATATTATTAACCTTGGAAAATGAATTTCAAAACAAAGTTTTAAATGCTATTTTTCGTGTTCCTTTAAGAGGATTTTATCATTTACTGAAAAATGTTTTCTTGATAAAAATGCGAATTTATTATGTGAATACATGTACATATGAGCACCTGAGTCGCAGATATGATTCGCAAGAAGGTTAGCCTTATTATTATTATTATGTTGACTGCGTCGCATGATTGATTCGCGAGTGGGAAAAAATAGATGCATCTATGGTTCAAGCCGTTTGACCCTCGACAGTGCACAATTTATGTTTATGTTGGTTCGGGCCGTCGACCCTCGGCATTGGTTGTGCATGATATTTACTGTGTATTTGCTGTGATTTATACATGTTTATCAGTCTAAGGAAGTTTTAATGGCCAATTATGAGGAAGAAGAATTGATGTGTAAAAATGTGAAATAAGTCTGATGTTTCTTATCCCTGATTATGATTTATTGTCAACTGAAATGACGAAGGTTTAAAGTGTTAAATGTGGAAGGAGTTGATATTATTTATTCCTGATTTTTATAAATTGCCTATGACATTGATGCTTAGTATCTCACTTGATTATACTAAATTGACCTCTAGCAAGTGTCAAATCGACCTCTCGTCACTACCTCTCTGAGGTTAGGCGGGCGACTTACTGAGTACACATTATTTTCGTACTCATGCTACACCTTCTGTGCATTTTATTGCACAAGTACTTTCACAGTGATGCAGCTGGTTTGGAGACTTAGGCGAGCGGTATCATCCGGAGGCGATCCGCAATTGACAGAGTCTCCCTCGTATTGTATTCATTTTGTTTTAAATTCCATTGTCCAATTTGTGTCTCGAACAAGCTTTGTAATGATTGTATAAATTCTCAGAAATTGCTCATGCAGTTGTGACATCGGGTTCTGGGATATGTGTATGGGATGCATTTTATAAAAATGGAGTATTTAACTGTCGTACTTATTTAACGGATTTTTGTTTAGTTATTACGTAATAAGTTAAAGGTTATGATTTCAAAAATGTTAAAACAAGAATTTATTTCAACTAATTTATGATTGGCTTGCGTGACGATGTTGTCCAGCGCCATCACGACCTTAATAGATTTTGGGTCGTGACAACCAGTACTTTAGTTCCTAAATTTTTTTCTAGTTAATCTTTTTAATCCTATTTATTAATCCCATATGCATCAAATTCTTTTTGTAATTTTTTATTTGTGTTACTTATTCTGCATTGATTAAATTTATTGTTGCGACTTTGTTTCCTATGACTGATAATTGTTCTTCTCAGTAATGTCTATATAACTGTCAATTATTCGAAAAACATCCTACGTTATATAATATTTTTGGGTTGAGTAGTCTTAATTGATTTTGTTGAAATATTTGTATATCTTTATCTATATCTATTATTTCGTCTAATTGTTGTTCTTCTTCTTCTTTTTCTTTCCTAGTTAGGATTCTTGTTAACATATTATTGCCTATTCTATTGTCTGAGAAACTTACTCTAGGTCTTACTTCATTTGTTGTTCTTGTCCTACTTGAAAAAAGCTTCATTTTTTAGGCTTCCTTACTAATTTAAGTTTTTCTTTTTGGGGCGTTATTTCTACCTTTTTTGATTGTTCTATTAAATCTTCTACCTCTCTATTCTTTGGGTTTTCTATTTCGATTTTTAATATTTTGTCCTTAATAATTTAATCTAATTTTTATATATGCATATATAACGTCGTCTGGGTACATGTATGCAATGCATGGAAAGTACGTCAATAAAATCTCTTGGAATGTCATAAGACCATTATGTCTTTGAGTAGTATCATGAAGTAAACTTCTTTCAACTTACACATTTTTCTGAGACCCATGAACATATGATAGAATAATATGGCACAGGGGGAATCAAGAACATAAGTATCTCTCGTATTTCTATGAATAGAGTCATTTATGGAAATTATGCATTTGCTCATTTCGTTTAGATCGTATAGATTATGCCAAAAATAAAGAAAGAATAGCCTTAATATACCTGGAATAGGAAAAATTTGTATGATTATTCATGAGAAGAATTGCACTGTACTTCCTTAGAATTGCAAAATCTCGTTGTTATTAAAGAGTGCAATTTCGTACGAATTTCAAAACTCCCTCGTTCCTTGCTTTGTCTTTCTGTATGCTATATCATGTTTTCCTAATAGAAATTCCACAGCCACTTCTTGATATTTAGATTTAGCAGACACATGTACTTTGTGTATTGAACAATTACACCATTAGCGTCGTTGTGTAATTTTGTGGCTTAAATTCTATTCCTTTATAGTATTATCCAACCTTTGTCAAAGTGAATTTGATCTTCCTTGAAGATGAGTTAGAGATGACTCACATTTTCTATCTTTTACGTGTAAAATGGCTAAGGAATGATGTCCAAGTGCCGACTAATTATATTGTCCAAAGGCAAGAGTAATTTAACTCTTTCCTTACTTGCTGCCATGTGGGGAGTTAGTTCTTATCCATAATTATCTACCTAGCTCCTTAATAATATGGTAATTTTCCACTAATCCAATAATTAATAAGTTACTCATATAATTAAAAATAACCTCAAAGTAAATAATATACTATTCACTTTTAACATAGTTTGTACATCTTACTATCATTATCATGTAGTACCTTGTATAACACTAATCCATAAATACCGGATATTATAGCTCAGACCTATTCTATCCCACATGTCAAACTTTGACAAAAATTCATTTTCTTCGATTTGCTAACCCTCTCACCTTCACGTATTTACTCATTACTTGTTTGAAATAGCATAATGCTTATAATCTCCAAATAATCTTGTCCTTGAACTGAGGTCAATTATCTTACCACAATTTCACGTATAATACTACAGGGTATAACATCGTCGTAATAAAATACTGCAGAGCGTAACATCATCGTAATGTAATACTGTGGGGCGATATCATCATATTATAATACTGCAAGGCATATCATCATCGTAATATAATACTGCGGGGTGTAACATCAGTCCCCCCTTTCAAACATTCGTCCTCGAATGTTGACTGATACATTTATTATTCTCATAACCCATAGCTCTTGCGAATACTTTAATATTCTCATTTTCATTTAGGCAACTATTCTTTGAATAAAACTAAAGGCCAGGGTATTCCCTCCTTTAAGCATCTTTCTCACGCCACGACTTGTGGTCGGAATCCTTCCAATCTCGTAATTGTTGCTACCTTCTGTCATGCAGCCTATACGACTCTGACCTTGTAAGTGCGCCTATGATACTCTTCTCTGCTCTTTCCTCCGGCTTTTAGCCAATCTTTAGGCCTCACTTTGTAAACACATACAGAGCTTGACAAGATGTCCCTCTGGGCATCTATGAGTATACTTCCCTCGGTACTTTGTTGAACTTTACGAATATTGTTATACCTTATTTCATAGATCCGTTTATCCATCCATATGATTTTACTGCCATAACTCTTACTTTGATTTATCGTTACTGAGACCTGCTACCAAACTCCAGGTTACTCTTGTTGCTTATCTTATATGTATAAATCTAAGTCCTCAAATGCTTCCTCATTACTGTTCATTTTCATACTTTGTAACTCTTATCCATCCATTGTTGATTCACCTGAACATTGATCTATAATCTACCATTGATAACTTGAAACTCCTTACGTGACACATTGCCACTTGGACTTACGTCTCATCAGGGAATTTCTGAAATGATTAGACTTATCCACCTGGGGCGATACTATACTCACATAACCGTATTTTATAGCATTCTATTGTGATTTACCTTACGTGGGTATTTTAGTCCCGTACAATTCGTGAAATCCTCTTCAGACATTACTCAATTGAAGGCCCAAGCATCATTCTTTATCCATCACAATTACACCCTTATTCTACTACCAGGGCAGCATTTCATTTCTTCTAAATGCCATTAGTCTTAGACTCCTTTGAGTCATTTAGGCTATACTGAGCTTTGTATAACTTAGAGAAACCATCAACTCTTTTGGTTTTCATAGGTTTAATCGTGAGGACTTATCCATTCTCGTCACCTTCTCACTCCCCCTTTCTTATCCTTATTCCTGACATCCTACAACCTTGTCGATTTTACCATACTTTAGTTTTCCACTTACACATATCCAATTATACTACTTGCAATCTCCTTTCAACTTGCTTGTACCATAAATTTGCTTACGTTATTTCTAGAACATTGAGCAAGACATCACATTGTCACAAACTTTTCTTTACTTTTTTAATTTAAACCTCTCGATATCTAGAACCCATAGGCCGGAAAATATGCCACTAATGATGCCACTATCATTCTTAGATACCGAATCCCAGTACTTGTAGTCTTTTTTCCGAAGTATGGACAATTCACAACCTTCTGCATTGGAGTATCTCATACGTTGTTCACCTTCACCTTACTTGACTTAAAAATCTTACATCACATCTTCTATCTCTTTCATGACCTCTCTTCCACATAGGTATGATCACACCCATGACTTGAAGCTCTATTATAATACTCGCACCTCCTTACACAATCATATGAGAGCTTCATACTGACTTCTTATGAGGTTGATAACCTTCTAACTGGCTTTACGTGGGGTCATTATAAAATATGGTTGTTGTACTCTCTTGTACCCATAGTATTAAGAGTGATTCTACAATGTTCTTAATACGATTTCTATAATTGTCGGGGGCTAATAATCAGACTCATGAGTCACTTTGTTGATGTAACTCTTTAGTTTCCTCTTCCTTATGATCAACCTTTATGTAGGCTTAAGCTATCTTCTGATCTCCGGCTCATGGAATTTAGTTATCACTTTAGCGTTTCATGGATGCTATGAAAAACCTTGATACAATCTTGTAATGATGCAACCCTTTTTCTATGACCTGGACCCAATTCCTTTTAACTCACACTGTAGTCTTTTACGGCTGATCATTAATCGAATAATTCCTTTCGTTTCATTTCAACTTTCTTCAAATATAAGCAATTTCTTTTCCTAGTCTTTTTGCCCCCTTGTTGCCTACATACTTAGCTTATCTGAGTTCTCACGTGTGCCGAAATTTTTGTGCAACTCGTATAGTCTCGAATATTACTTTTGGTTTTACTTCCCGCTCATTATCCATGGTAGGTTATTGATCTTAGGTTGAAGCCTTCTTCCTTCCTCAACTAGTCTTTCATTGTAGTATTTAGGGAGGATCCTTTGACTCTTGTAAAGCTGTGAGCTTATTACATTTTATACTCGACTCACTGTTTGATGTCCTTCCTTGCCTATAATTACCCGTAGTTACTTACTTCCACCCCCTTGTGCTTGTAGGGTTTCTTCTGAACTTAATATTTTGACTGACTTCCCAGAGGCACTCTCTTTTACCTCCGTAACACTCATATGGTACCTTTAGCTACACAAACTCCTATCTAATTATTTCTCAATGATCACGATTTCATAACTGCAAGGCTGAACCCACTATATTGGGTTTTACTATGTTTATCTTACACGATCTGCTGACTCGTCTTTGACCTCCTGTTTAGCCCTAACTAGGCTCTTCCTTATCCATTATTAACTACTCGTCGGCCCATTCTCATCTCAATATTTCACGTAATATTTCTTGGATTATTTCCTTTGTCTTAACTTACGTCTTGCACTAGCGCCTTATTTATTAATAACAGCTCGAGAAGGAATCCTTACTTCTCTCCTTGACGTCATGCTTGTACAATATTCTGGAATCGTAGCATATCTGTAGGATTTGGATAAGTGCCACCTCATTCCTTTTTCAGTTTTTTTTTGCATTCTCCTTTACCATTTCGTAGTCACTAGAACCACATAATTCCGACTTAATGCCACATCACTCCATATTCCCCCCTTTAGCGGAGTATTAAGAGTTGAAGCCACGAGGATCTACCTATATATGTTTTACCTCTTCATCCTTGGCGTCGTTTCACAGTATCAATGACTCTATCTTGCCTTGCGGCAATCCTTCTGTACCAAGGATAACAAATTCTCTTACTCGCGATGGTGACAGTTAGTGCAACTGGGACATACAATCCCCTAACCTTAACTTTTGCTCATATTGCTTGCTTTAGGGAAGCGTCTTCCTGAATGACCATCCTCTGAATTTTTCATGAATCGTCTCTGCTATCCATTCTATTATCACCGGAACGCAAATCTGAAATTCTCATGATGCTGACTATTATCAAGTCACTCAATCCCTAATTCATGTTTAGTCTATCTTGTTCACCAGCCCATGCTGATTTCTATTATGCTGGGGTCTAAATTTTCCTTCTGGTAGTTGCGTTAGAGTCACAAACTTATTTTTCGAAGTGAGGTTATGACTTTATGAACCATACTCTTTTGTTGTCTCAAGGCCTCTCACCTGTCATTTTTCCCTTCACTTGACTATAGACTTTGTAATACTATAATTTTTTGATCTACTGCTGTCACCCATATACCACATTTTACTCATATTGGTTCATTAACTCTCTTCTTATTTTCCCGCTAACATTTCTGTCGATCACTTTATTCTAAAAACTCGAACAAAACATTCTTTTGCTTTTAGCCCCTCTTGCTCCATCCATTGGCTCCTTGAATTTCCTAACATTCTCTTTCTACCAGGGACGGGAACCACACTAAGGTAATATTTATCCTCTCCAAGCTTCCAGTGCTTATCTTTGTAGTACTCATATCTAGGTGTACTATTTTAGGGTGCACAATCGAGGTGTCTCACAAGGAGATCCATTACCACGTTTGCACTATCCTTCGGAAATGTCAACTAAATCTACCAATCCATCCACTTTTTTTTGTTACTCTATCCCAACCAGATCCTGATAACCGTCCTTCTCTTAAACTATATTTGTTAGCTCCCATAGGGCATAACTGAGATTGGTGTGGCCGATTGTAAATTATCCTTCATTGTTGAAGGTAACTCAAAACGCTTATATCTCCCTTTCTGAATAGTAAATAATGGTAATCTCTATTAACTAGGTGTCTCGTACTCTTCTTCATCTTGTTTCTTTTACTTCTTGAAACTTGTATTTATCTTCTGAATCTCTCATTGTCTTTCACCATAAACGTGGATAAATATTCTTGCCTTAAGGTTTCTTATCAAAAGGCTTACACGTCTTAGTATAAACAGGATCTGTTGAGTACATCATATTTATCCATCATAAACATGATGCAAAAATTGAGTTCCTCTGATTCAACTCTTCCAAAACTATATCTCTTACCAACCGTCTTTCTGGATTTAGGCATCATTGTATTACGAATAAGATAGAGTTTAGGATATTGTGTTCTTACAACTGAGCTCTACCACACGATCTATTGTAAAAAGTAAGAGTGACAGTCCTAAATGCCCTGTATCCTCCTGCTTATAAGTGTGGTGCACGACACACTCATAAACAAGACTATACTAGACATGGCTTGTAGACTCCCTAGGACAGAACTGCTCTGATACCACTTTTGTCATGACCCAAACCGGTGGGCCACGACGAGAACCTGGTACCTTACTCAACCGAGNTATATATATATATATATATATATAACGGCGTCTGGTCATGGGTCAATGTACATGTATGCAATGCATGGAAAGTACGTCAATAAATCGCGTAAAGTAATTTGAGGCCAGGTGGAATTTTTGAATTTGCGATCGCGTATGTAGGAGTGCGATCGCATAGTGTGAGTAGTCTTGGTCACTGCGTTCGCATGGTGATGGTTGCGTTCACATAGTAGAATTTGAGTGGCAGTGTGGTGCTGGAATTTTCTCTATGCGATCGCATAGAGCTGGTCATNACATGGCTTGTAGACTCCCTAGGACAGAACTGCTCTGATACCACTTTTGTCATGACCCAAACCGGTGGGCCACGACGAGAACCTGGTACCTTACTCAACCGAGTACCTACATATCGTATCTTTCGTATCATACTACCATAGATAAATGATCCAAAGAGGCTGTCGTGAGATAAATATAATAAAACATGGGGAAAGTACTCAACATTGGACGACCCAACCTGTAATCCAAACTTATGCATAGGACACACGGGCCTATAAGGGTCGACATGATCTTTCATATACTAAAAATATAGGCTGCCAAGGCCATACAAGCATTCGTATAAATGACATATATCAATAAGCCTCTAAGAGTATACCTTAACATAAAGGTTGGTACATGGACCCGACATACCAAACGATACACGTCTAAATCATACTTACCAAACAAGCAACTCCGGAAAAAATGGAGCGCACCAACATCTTCCGCTGAGCTGATAGCTTACTTGAAGGACTCTCGACATGTCTATCGGGACCTGCGAGCATGAAACGCAGTGTCCCCAGGCAAAAATAATGCCAGTACGAATAATGTACCGAGTATGTAAGGCACATAAATAAGTACTAACAAACATGGAAGAAATATAGAGTAAGTGACTCAACCCGTAAGTCTTGATAACTATATAAATCATGAAATAAANCATAGTTGTGAGAAGTGGTTCTTCGCGATCGCATAGGGTTAGTTTGGTTGGGCAGCATTTTGTTATTCGCGATCGTGTGCCTTCTTCCGCGATCGCACGAGGTAAAAGTCTAGGTAGACAGTTTAAGTTCTAATTCCGGGGGTTCTTGACCATAACTCATTTTTCCATTTGCGAGCTCGGGTGAAGTATATTTTTTACGAGATTTTTAAATGGAAACTGGAGTTTTATGAAATACTCGGAAATGTAAATTCCAGACTTGATTTACTTATTTCCACAATCATTTATTATACGGATTTCCATGATTTATATATGCTCGTCACTACACTCATGTTTTTAGATACTTTGGTTACTTACTGAGTTGGCGTACTCACGTTACTCCCAGTACCTTGTTCAGATTCAGGTACCGGGGTAGAGCGATAGTTGAGCTACCCCATTTGGAGCATTGTTCGGAGATCGTGAGGTAGTTGCTCGGCATCCGCAACCTACCTTTTCTCCTTCCTACTTTATCATTTGTACTTTACATTCTCAGATTTGTTGTAGTAGAGGATTTGTATTAGACTGTATCACTTCTTAGATGTTCATGACGGTTGACTCCAGATATTGGAATTGTGCTTAGATGTTCTAATCATTTTTATTTCATTTGAGATGCTTAAGAAATGGAATTATTATGAAAATTGCAGATATTTGATGTATTAAATAGAAAATTATTTTTATTATTTACAGTGAATTGTCTAGCCTAGTATCACGATAGGCTCCATCACGACCAGTTTAGTTTGGGGGTCGTTACATAGACCTTTGGAAAGGAATAGTAGAATCAGACTATATAAAAACCTACCACGAAGCAGATGCAGAAACCATGTATAAATATATGAAAACTTTCTTAGGAAAATCAACAAAAGAATTATGGGAAGCTTGTAAGTTAGAATTCCCACAAGAATTTCAAGCTCTAATACCAATGGGCCCAAATCCTTATAATTTTACAATCAAAATACATATTTTAATTACGGGAAAAGATCCAACTAGTGGATTAGTAGTATTACAAGGTTTCATATAAAGAAATTCTCCAATGATTATTTTTATTATTGTACTATTGGTGAAAATGCGTTTGATCAAGAACTAGATAAAAAATTATTTAACAAATTACCAGGAGTGCTAGGCAGAGAAATAGAAGAACGATGGTATAAAAGAGACGGAGTAATACAAAATTCAAATGCAAAATGGTCTATAGGACATAAAATACAACATATAATGGAAATATAATAAGAAAAGTGTACTAATATACAAATACAAAAACAACTAAAACAGAATAATATGAGTTTTTGTAAATCAACCGTATATACAACCCAAAGCTATGATTGGAGTGAATACAAAAAGAAAAAATATATAAATAAACCTCAATATAACAAGGGATATAATAGAAAAAAAGTATCTTAGAAAATCATCAGCTAAAAAACCATACCTAGATAGAAATAGACATATTAGGAAATATAGAATATAAAGAAATTATAAAAATAAATTAGAATGTTTCACCTGTGGAAGTGTAGAACACTTAGCCAATACATGCCGGAAAAGAATTAATAATAAAACAAGAAATTCACAACTAATAGAAGATTTTCATGAAACTTTAATAAATGTAGACGAACATATGTTAGATAATAAAAGTATATACTCTATAGTAAGTGTAGATATAGAGGAAAAATTTCAAATAGACTCATCAGATTCAAAAGAAGAAGAATTAGTAAATGAGATAGGATTAGAAAAACTAAATTTAGAAGAAATACAAGCAAATACATTAGCAAACATATCCGAAGAATGTAATCATGATTTTAAAAAAAATAAAGGGCTAGATAGTAATCAGTATTTTATATGTAAATGGTATCCTAGTAGGGATAGAAGAGCAAAATGTAAGTCATGTTAGCTAGAAGGATGCATCTTATGTATACAAAAAATATTCAAGACAAAAATAAACAAAGAAGAAAAATGCAAAGAATAAATGATTTCACTCTCAATTTAAGAGTAATGGCATTAGAAACCAGAATAAATGAATTAGAAAAAAGAATACAAAAAATGGAAAAGGGAAAGCAAAAGTTAGAAGATGACGAAGAAAATGTAGCAGAATTCACACACGATGAAGAACTAATGAGTATAGAGATTTACAACACACTTATATGTAACTAGGATAAAAAATTAAGCACAATAAAAATATTAGCAAGAATCAAAATAGAGGATTACAAAATAGAAACATTAGCTTTAGTAGATTCGGGATGTACAAGATGTAAAATAAATAAGAAAATAGTTCCACCAAATCCAATCAAAACCTTAGATAAGCCCGTTGCTGCTATGCAAATGGGTGGAACTCATAATATATATAGACATTATGTAGATAAATAGCATATTAGTTTTATAAATACATGCCTAGATATTTATAAACCTAGTTACAAGGAAGATAAAATCTGGGTAAGAGACTTAAATATAAATGTAGATTTTGTACTAGGATTAAATTTTATGATACATAACAATGGTAGTTGTCTACTCAGCAGAGATGGAGTAATATTTTTTAAAAATACTACACATACACCAGTACAAACTATAAAAACTGGAACCAGGATAAGGACACAATTAGATTTAGGCGAGCAAACCCTCCATAAGAATCAGAAAGAATGTTGTAAGGAAATTAAACATAAAAATACATGTTGTAAGGATAAAAAATAATCTAAAACTTTAATATTAGAAGAAAATTAGGATAAAGACATACTAGAAAAATATTACACCTTAATAGACATCGAAACGGAATTATATAATTTTAGAATAGGAATAGAAAAAATAGGAATAATAAAAAATCAAAAAGATCTGGATAATATAATAAAAACACTGGATGAAATAGAGATAATAGGAGAAAACCCTCTAAAGGACTGTGAAAGTAACAAAGTTACGTGTGAATTAGGTATAACCAATCCTAAATACATAATTAAAAAAGCCTTAATAGAAGCCAAAAATCAAGATTTAGAAGATTTTAAAATCCAAAGTAAAGAACTCATGAATTTAGGAGTAATAAGGAGATCCACTTCTAAACACATGTCAGCAGCCTTCATGGTAAGAAACCATAATGAAATAATAAGAGGAAATGCAAGGATGGTAATAGACTACAAAAGACTTAATGGTAATACTAGAACAGATGGATATAAGTTACCTGATAAAACAGAACTAATAAATAGAATACAAGGAAAATGGATCTTCAGTAAATTTGATTGTAAATCAGGATACTGAAAAGTAAAAATGCACGAAGAAAGTATAGAATGGACAGCATTTACTTCTCTAGAAGGGCACTTCGAATGATTAGTAATGTCTTTTGGATTAAAGACAGCACCACCAATTTTTCAACTAAAAATGGATAGTATATTTGGAGAATATAAAAGATTTGTTCTTGTATATGTCGATGATATATTAGTATTTAGTAAATGTCACGACCCAAAATCCGACACAGGTCGTGATGGCGCCCAACACCGGAGTCAGGCAAGCTGTAACGACCCGACTGGTCATTTTGCGTTATCGGACCCCATTGCCCTAAATGAAACTTCTGATGGCGGCTATTCGTGATTTATGACTTGCGGGGACGGGTGGTTCGGGAATGTTTAGGGTGCTTTAGGAACACTTGGTTCCTTAAGGTTGGCCTAATTGGTCAAGTTTGACTTCGGTCAACATTTTGAGCAAACAACCTCGGAGTCGAGTTCTGTCAGCTCCAATATCTTTGTATGATGATTTCGGACTTGGGCGTATGTTCGGAACGAGTTTTCAATGACCCGGGAGCATTTCGGCGTCCGAAAAGGAAATCAGGATTTCCTTAAGTTTGAATTTGGTTTGGGACGTGATTTTATGATATCGAGGTCCGAAAAAAATTTCGGTACCGGGACTAGTTCCTTTATGTCATGTATGATTTGTTTGCAAAATTTGAGGTCATTCCGAGTAGTATAGGCCTGATCGGCGCGTTGAAGTGAATTCTAGAATCGTAAGTTCTTAAGTTTGATTCAATTTGGTTTTGGGGTTGAATTCTGATTTTCATTATTGTTTTTCACATTGCAGAAGTTCGAGCGAGTCCGTATCATGAATACAGACTTTCCGGTGCTTTTGGACGGGGTCCCGAGGGGCTCGGGTGAGTTTTGGACCCCCGGGAGCTAAGTTTGAAAAACCAGATTTCTGATGTCCGGTTCCCTCTTCGCGATCGCAGAAGGAGGGTCGCGATCGCAAAGAAGGAATTGGGCTGGGCTGGTGATAGCTCTTCGAGATCGCAGATAACTCTTCACGATCGCGGAAGGTTGGCTCCTTGGCCTTCATGATCGCAGCATCTTTCTCGCATTCGCGTAGAGTTAGGTCGGGGCAAGGCATAATTTCCCTTCGCGATCGCAGGACCTCCTCCGCGTTCGCAGAGGACTGGCCAGTTGGCCTTCGCGATCGGGGGCCCCATGTCGTGATCGCGGTTAAGGAAAAACTGGGCAGTTAATTTATATACGGGATTATGTCATTCTTTCCCCCATTTTCATCTTCTTCCTTGAGTTAGTGAGAGCTTCCAAGAGGCGTCACCCAACCTACTGCCAAGGTAAGTAAATTCCTTACTTAACACTAGTTCATGAGGGGTCACCCAACCTAGTTAATATCTCTTTTAAAATATCAAATTCATGAAATTGGGTAGTAACTTTAGGGCTTTTGAAGAACTTGTGAATTATCCGTTTAAGGCCATGAATTCAAGTATAAATCACATAATTATGATCCTTAGGCTTCGGGTGAGTGATCCCTTCGAGAATTTTTGGAATCCGAGCATGCGGACCCGGGGTTGGATTTTGGGAATTTCTCAAGAATGTTGAATTATTGAAAAATTAGGATAAATTTCCCTATTTTGAGCATGTATTGATGTTATTGTGCTATATTTGGCTAGTTGCGAGCCATCGAGGGTAGATTTCGGGGATTCAGACGCATCTTTGATCCGAGGGGTGGTTTCGTCACGAGGTGAGTCTCCTTTCTAACCTTGTAAGAGGGAATCATCCCCATAGGTAATTATAGATGGTGATTTTTTCCTTATTTGCGGGGACTGCTTACGCACGAAGTGATGAGAGTCCGTGCGCAGCTACTATTATGCTTTGTCGGGTAGTTTAGGACTCACAAGCATGCTTTATATGTTGAATCTGTGATCTTGTATATGGATTAAGTAGCCTAATGTCCTTGAATCACACATGTGAAGGCCTAAGGAGTTATGATTGAATTTTATATCTCTAAAATTCTCACACTGTTAGTATGTCCCCTACTAAATTATCTGGAAATCTCCTGCTACTCCTGAATTAGAATTTATATGGGAATGCGAGTCGCATGAATGGTTCGCGAGCGGGGTAGCCCTAATATTATATTAACCCGAGTCACAGGTTTGATTTGCGAGAGGGGGAAGGGCAACGGCCCGAGGCAGGGGACGGGGTCGTCCTAGAGCTGTTCCAGTTACACCACCAGCGGATCCTTCTATACAGGAGTAGGGGGAGGTGCTCCCAGCGGGTCCTACTACAGAAGACTTCATGACGACACCAGGCTTCCAGGAGGTCATGGGTCGTATGCTGAGATTTATGGATTCTGTGTCCTAGGCTGGTTTATTTCCAGCAGATCCTTCCACATTTCATGCAGGAGGGGGAGCCCAGACCCCTACTGCCCAGGCCGCAAGCCAGACAGCCGCACTTCATCATACCCCCGGTACACTGCACATAGGTGGGGTTCAGCTTGTACCAGCAGTACCTGAGCCCAGACCATCTACGGACGACGGTTCGCTGAAGTTATTGGACAGATGGACTCGATTGCACCCTCCGGTCTTCGAGGGTGAGCGAGGCGAGGATGCCCAGGATTTCATTGACAGGTGCAGGGACCGACTGCACAACATGAGGATATTGGAGTCCCATGGAGTGGACTTCTCTACCTTCCAGCTAGAGGGCAGAGCTCGCAGATGGTGGCAATCCTATATTCTCAGCAGGCCAGCAGGTTCTCCTCATATCACTTGGGAGCAGTTCACTCAGATGTTCCTAGATAGATATATTCCACCCTCTGAGAGGGAAGAGCTGCGGTATCAGTTTGAGCAGCTGGAGCAAGGGCAGCTGTCAGTGACACACTACGAGGCCAGATTTTCAGAGTAATCTCGCCATGCACTTATGATACTACCTTATGATGTTGAGAGAGTGCGGAGATTTGTAGTCGGGTTGCATCCAGGAATTAGGACCACCATGACCCGAGAGGTGGAGATGGGGACTCCTTATCAGTTAGTAGTGGAGATTTCTCGTAGGATCGAGGGTTATCGGTCGAGGGTCAGGGAGAAGGTACAGCCGGATAAGAGAGCCAGACATTCCGGGGATTTCAGAGGTGCCCCAACTAGGGGCAGGGGTCAGCCCAATAGGCCCCCATATTCAGTACCACCACCGCCACCTCCTCGTGGTGCTCCAATGAGGCCTTACTTTAGTGACATACCAGAAGGTTCTCATCGTCCCCCAGTTATCCAGGGTTCTACTTCAGGGCAGCAGGCCGTGCATCCAGTGAGATGCTATAAGTGCGGGGATCTCGGCCATATCATGAGGACTTGTCCTAGGTTTCGGGGCAAGGCAGTGCAGCAGGGTTACCATCCTATGAGTCTACCACCAGCAGTTCGGTCACCTAGAGGTGGAGGACAGGTCGACAGGGGTCGTCCTAGAGGTGGAGGCCAGTCAGGTGGAGGTCAGCCAACTCTTCTTCATTCTGGCGGGGTTCAGTCCTCCGGTGCTCCAGCCAGATTCTATGCTTTTCCGGCCAGATCAGATGCAGTGGCCCATACGCCGTGATCATAGGTATTATTACAGTATGTGGTAGAGAGTCATCACTGTTATTTGATCTAGGATCCACTTATTCCTATGTTTCGGTCTTATTTGCTCATTTCCTGGATGGTCCTCGTGATTCCTTGGGTTCTCCTATATGTGTGTCAACTCCTGTGGGCGATTCTGTTGTAGTAGATCGGGTTTTCCAGTCCTGTATGGTCA
Source organism: Nicotiana knightiana (assembly GCA_005239525.1). NCBI lineage: Eukaryota > Viridiplantae > Streptophyta > Magnoliopsida > Solanales > Solanaceae > Nicotiana > Nicotiana knightiana. The sequence goes on along the minus strand of ML404118.1, from coordinate 74,632 downwards.
CATTTTGCGGGTTCGAGACTCGAGCGGATCTCTTATTGCTCGAAATAAATAGGCATGGATTGACTATCTACTTAGCATGTCGTGCTAGATTTCCATTCCAAGACAATCACTTTAGCCATGACAGAGTCGCCTAGGCTGGAGTGGAGAGGTTCCTTAGTTAGTGCATCCAGCCGGGTTATTTCATTCTTGAAGGCTCGACATATGGTCAAGAAGGGTTGCCTGGCCTATTTTGCTTATGTGCGGGACACCGCCGTCGAGTCTCCGACGATTTATTTTGTGCCAGTTGTTCGAGAGTTTTTTGATTTATTTCCTTCGGATCTTTAGGGCATGCCTCCGGACCGTGATATTGACTTATGCATTGGTTTAACTCCATACACCCAGCCTATATCCATTCCTCTGTATCGTATGGCTCCGAAAGAGTTGAAGGAGTTGAAGGATCAACTTGAGGAGTTTTTAGCTAAAGGATTCATTAGGCCGAGTGTATCTTCGTAGGGTGCTCCAGTTCTGTTTGTGAAAAAATGGATGGGTCTATGCGGATGTGTATTGATTACCGCCAGCTGAACAAGGTTACCATTAAGAACAAGTATCCCTTTCCGCGCATCGATGATTTGTTTGACCAATTTCAGGGTGCTCGTATGTTTTCTAAGATTGATTTGAGGTCGGGGTATCACCTGTTGAGGATTCGGGCTTCAAATGTTCCGAAGACTGCTTTTCGTACGAGATATGGCCACTATGAGTTCCTAGTGATGTCCTTCGGCTTGACTAATGCCCCAGAAACATTCATGGACTTGATGAATAGGGTGTTCAGGACGTATATTGATTCCTTTGTCATTGTCCTCATTGATGACATTTTGATTTACTCCGGTAGCCTGGGTGAGCACGAGCAGCATTTGAGAGTTGTGCTCTAGACTTTGCGAGAACAGAAACTATATGCTAAGTTCTCCAAGTGTGAGTTTTGGTTGGATTCCGTGGCATTTTTGGGGCATGTGGTATCTGGAGAAGGTATCAAGGTTGATCCTCAGAAGATCGAGGCATTTCAAAGTTGGTCGCGTCCTACTTTAGCTACAGAGATCCGGAGATTTTTGGGCCTAGCAGGCTATTACCACCGACTTGTGGAGGGGTTCTCTTATATTGCAGCTCCATTGACTAGATTGACTCAGAAGAATACCCCATTCAGATGGTCCGACGAGTGTGAGGCGAGCTTTCAGAAGCTCAAGTAAGCAATGACCTCAGCTCCAGTTCTGGTATTGCCTTCCGGTTCTGGGATGTACATGGTATATTGTGATGCTTCATGCGTTGGCTTGGGGTGTGTATTGATGCAGGATGGGAGAGTTATTTCTTATGTTTCGCGCCAGCAGAAGGTTCATGAGAAGAATTACCCTGTGCACAATTTGGAGTTGGCGGTGATTTTTCATGCTCTTAAGATTTGAAGGCACTACTTGTACGGAGTGTCCTATGAGGTTTATACAGACCACCGTAGCTTGCAGCACTTGTTCAAGCAAAAGGATCTTAATTCGAGGCAACACATATGGCTTGAGTTGTTGAAGGATTATGATATCACCATTCTTTATCACCGGGGCAAGGCTAATGTGGTGGCAAATGCTTTGAGCAGGAAGGCTGAGAGTATGGGTAGCTTGGCTTATATTGCAACAGAGGAGAGACCTTTAGCCTTGGACATTAATTCCTTGGCCAATCGCTTAGTGAGATTAGATCTTTCAGAGCCTCGTCGAGTTTTGGCACACGTGGTTGCTCAGTCTTCATTGTTGGAAGAGATTAAGGCCCGACAGTTCTATGATCCGTGCTTAGCAGAGCTTCGGGAGACAGTGGTTCAGGGTAGGGCCATGGAGGTTACTATTGGCGAGGATGGTGTTCTGAGACTTCAGGGCCGCTTATGTGTTCCTAATGTTGATGGCGTCAGGAAGAGGATTCTAGAGGAGGCACACAGTTCTCGGTATTCTATTCATCCTGGTGCTACGAAGATGTATCATGACTTGAAGCAGCATTTCTGGTGGAGATGGATGAAGAAGGACATTGTGGGGTATGTGGCGAGGTGTCTGAATAGCCAGTAGGTGAAGTATGAGCACCAGAGGCCAGGAGGCCTACTTAAGCATATGCCCATTCCTGAGTTGAAATGGGAGCGCATTGCCATGGACTTCGTGGTTGGGTTGCCTCGTACTTTGTGGAAGGTTGACGCGGTTTGGGTCATTGTGGATAGATTGACCAAATCAACGCATTTCATTCCAGTGGCTACTACATATTCATCTGAGAGGTTGGCCAAGAACTACATTCGGGAGATAGTCTGGTTGCATGGTGTGCTGGTGTCCATCATATCAGATCGAGGTCCCCTGTTCACCTTGCACTTCTGGAGATTATTTCATAGTGAGATGGGTACCCAGATAGACCTCAGCACAACATTTCACCCTCAGACTAATGGTCAGTCAGAGCGTACAGCTCAGATATTGGAGGACATGCTCAGGGCATGTGTGATTGATTTCGGAAGTCAGTGGGACCAGTTCTTGCCTTTGACCAAGTTTGCTTATAATAATAGTTATCAGTCCAACATTTAGATGGCACCATTTGAGGCTTTGTATGGTCGGCGATGTCGTTCTCCTATCGGGTGGTTTGAGCCTGGCGAGGCTAAGTTATATGGTACCGACCTGGTGAGGGATGCCTTGGAGAAAGTGAAGTTGATTCAGGTTCAGGAGAGGCTCCGTACGGCATAGTCCAGACAGAAGAGTTATGTGGATCAGAGGGCTCGTGATGTATCCTTTATGGAGAGAGATAGGGTCCTATTGAAAATCTTGCCTATGAAGGGTATTATGAGGGTTGGGAAGAAGGGAAAGTTGAGCCCGAGGTTTATAGGTCCATTCGAGGTGTTGAGGCGAGTTGGGGAGGTTGCTTATGAGATGGCCTTGCCTCCCAGTTTATCAGGAGTTCACCCAGTTTTTCACGTATCCATGCTCTAGAGGTACCACACCGACTTCTCTCATGTGGTTGATTTCAGCATATTCAGTTTGATGAGAGGTTGGGCTACGAGGAGGAGCCAGTTTCTATCATTGATAGGCAGGGCCGCCAGTTGAGGTCCAAGAGGGTTTCTGCTGTAAAGGACTAACGGAGGGGCCAACCAGTTGAGGAGGCAACGTGGGAGTCCGAGGAGGACATGCGGAGCAGATATCCACACCTATTCAGCACTTCAGGTATGATTCTAGACTCGTTCGAGGACGAACGTTTGTTTAAGAGGTGGAGAATGTAACGACCTGACTGGTTGTTTTGCGTTATCGGACACCGTTCCCCTAAATGAAACTTCCCATGGTGGCTATTCATGCTTTATGACTTGCGTGGACGGGTGGTTCGGGATTTGGGAATGTTTAGGGTGCTTTAGGAACACTTGGTTCCTTACGGTTGGCCTAACTGGCCAAGTTTGACTTCGGTCAACATTTTGAGAAAACTACCTCGGAATCGAGTTCTGTCAGCTCCAATAGCTTCGTATGATGATTTCGAACTTGGGCGTATATTCGGAACGGGTTTTTGATGACCCGGGAGCATTTCGGTGCCCAAAATAGAAATAAGGATTTCCTTAAGTTTGAAATTTGGTTTGGGATGTGAATTTATGCTATCGAAGTCTGAACGGAATTTCATAATGGGGAATAGTTTTATTATCTCGTTTTTGACTTGTCTGTAAAATTTGAGGTGTTTCTGAGTAGTATAGGTTTGATCGGCGCATTAAAGTGAATTCTACAATCTTAAGTTCTTACGTTTGATTCAATTTGGTTTTGGGGTTGAATTGTGAGTTTCGTTTTTATTTTTTACATTCTGGATGTTCGAGCGAGTCTGTGTCATGAATACAGACTTACCGGTGCTTTTGGACGGGGTCTCGAGAGGCTCGGGTGAGTTTTGGACCCCCGGGAGCTAAGTTTGAAAAATTAGATTTCTGTTGTCTGGTTTCCTTCTTCGCGATCGCGGAAGGAGGGTCGTGATCGCAAAGAAGGAATTGGACTGGGCTGCTGATTGCTCTTCGCGATCGCAGATAACTCTTCACGATTGTGGAAGGTTGGGTCCTTGGCCTTCGGGATCGCAGCCTCTTTCTCGCGTTCGGATAGAGTTAGGTCGGGGCCAGGCGTAATTTCCCTTCCCGATCGCAGGACCTCCTCCACGTTTGCAGAGGTCTGGCCAGTTGGCCTTCACGATCGCGGGCCCCATGTCGCGATCGCGATTAAGGATAAACTGGGCAGTTAATTTATATACGGGATTGGGTCATTCTTTCCCCCATTTTCATCTTCTTCCTTGAGTTAGTGAGAGCTTCCAAGACACCCAACCTATTGCCAAGGTAAGTAAATTCCTTACTTAATACACTAGTTTTCAACATAAATTCCTAGTTAATCTCTCTTTTAAAATATCTATGAAATTGGGTAGTAACTTTAGGGCTTTTGAAGAACTTGTGAATTATCCGTTTAAGGCCATGAATTCTAGTATAAATCACTTAATTATGATCCTTAGGCTTCGGGTGACTGATCCCTTCGAGAATTTTTGGAATCCGAGTGTGCGGGCCCGGGGTTGGATTTTGGGAATTTCTCAAGAATGTTGAGTTATTGAAAAATTAGGGTAATTTTCCCTATTTTGAGCATGCATTGATGTCATTGTGCTATATTTGGCTAGTTGCGAGCCGTCGAGGGTAGATTTCGGAGATTCGGGCGCATCCTTGATCCGAGGGGTGGTTTCGTCACGAGGTGAGTCTCCTTTCTAACCTTGTAAGAGGGAATCATCCCCATAGGTAATTATAAATGGTGGTTTTGTCATTATTTGCGGGGGCTGTGTACGCACGAAGTGACGAGAGTCCGTGCGCAGCCACTATTATGCTTTGTCAGGTAGTTTAGGACTCACAAGCATGCTTTATGTGTTGAATCTGTGATCTTGTATATGGATTGAGTAGCCTAATGCCCTTGAATCTCACATTTGAAGGCCTAAGGAGTTATGATTGAAGTTTATATCTCTAAAAATTCTCACATTGTTAGTATGTCCCCTAATAAATTATCTGGAAATCTCCTTCTAATCCTGAATTGGAATTTATATGGGAACCCGAGTCGCATAGATGGTTCGCGAAAGGGGTAGCCCTAATATTATATTAACCCGAGTCAAAGGTTCGATTCGCGAGCGGGGGTGGACTTGGTGTTATATTAATCGTGTCACATGTTCGATTCGCGAGCGGGGAAGATAAATGCATCTATGGTTCGGGCCGTTCGACCCTCGGCAGTGCACATTTGCTTTTCACGTTGTAATGACCGTACGTTTATAGCCTGTAATGTGTTTTGGTAAATTTTGAGAAGTCCTATAATTGAAATTGTTATTTTCATGAAAATAAAGAAGGATAAATAACTGATATGCCATGGAAAAAGGTGGCACGAGGGTAATAGTGGTTATTATTTGATGCTCATTTCCTTATTACATTTCATTACTGCTACTACTGGTTAGATTGTACTCATTCCACATTGTCTGACCCTAGTATTTATCACATCGACCTCTCGTCACTACTTCTTCGAGGTTAGGCGGGATACTTACTGGGTACATATCTGTTTATGAACTCATACTACGCTTCTGTACTTAATTGTACAGGTTTTGAGGCTGGTGCATCGGTTATCCGGCCGGAGATTGATATATATATCTTCTGGACCTGAATCCACGGTTAGTTGTCTTCCTTGGCGATCCTCAGCTGGGCTATGGAGTTATATTTTGTTATTTATGTCTATATTCTTTCAGACAGTAGTACAACCCATATCATCTTTTGTATATTCTGCTAGATTTCCCATTTACTTGTGACACTAGTTCCTGGCATGCACAGTGTGGACTCTTATTTTGGGACTGTATATATTGGATCACGATCTTTTATGTTGTATTTATTTAAATTGGTTAATGATTCCGCTTTTAATTAAATGACCTAAGTTTAAAAACTTGATAAGTGTGGGTTTGGTATGTCAAATAAGGGTAACTTCACTAGTAAAAAAATGTTGGCTTGCCTGACTCCGGTGTTAGGCGCCATCACGACCTGTGTCGGATTTTGGTTCTTGACACAAGCCAACAGTTATTTACTAGTGAGGTACCCTTATTTGACATACCAACCCCACACTTATCAAGTTTTTAAATTTAGATCATTTAATTAAAAGAGAAAACATTAACCAATTCAAATAAATACAACTAAAATGATCGTGATTCAATATATACAGTCCCAAAATAAGAGTCTACTATGTGCATGCTAGGAACTAGTGTCACAAGTCAATAGGCAATCTAACAGAATATACAAAAGATGATAAAGGATGTACTACTATCTGAAAGGATGTAGACAAAAACAAACAAAAGATAACTCCATAGCCCAGCTGAGGATCGCCAAGGAAGACAGCTCACCGTGGAGTCAGGTCCAGGAGATATATATATCAAGCTCCGACCGAATAACCAGATGCACCCGCCTCAAAACCTGTACAGTTAAGTATAGAAGCGTAGTATGAGTACATAACCAGATGTGTACCTAGTGAGTATCCCGCCTAACCTCGAAGAAGTAGTTAGGAGAGGTCGACGTGATACTTGCTAGGGTCAGACAATGTGGAATGAGTACAGGCTAACAAGTAGTAGCAATAATGAAAACCAATCAAGAAATGAGCATCAAATAACAATCACTATTACCCTCGCGCCATCTTTTCCCATGGCATATCAGTTATTTATCCTTCTTTCTTTTCATGAAAACATCAGTTACAATTACAGGGCTTCTCACAAATTACCAAAACACATAACATGCTATAAACGTACGGTCATTACGACGTGAAAAGTAAATGTGCACTGCCGAGGGTCGAATGGCCCGAACCATAGATGCATCTATCTGCCCCGCTCGCGCATCCAACATGCGACACGATTAATATAATACCAAGTCCACCCCCGCTCGCTAATCGAACCTGCGACTCAGGTTAATAAAATATTAGGGCTACCCCACTCGCGAATCATCCATGCGACTCGGGTTCCCATATAAATTCCAAATTTTATGATAGCAGGAGATTTTCAGATAAATTAGCAGGGGACATACTAAAAGTGTGAGAATTTTAGAGATATAAACTTCGATCATAACTCCTTAGCCTTCACATGTGAGATTCAAGGATATTAGGCTACTTAATCCATATACAAGATCACATATTCAACACATAAAACATGCTTGTGAGTCCTAAACTACCCGGCAAAGCATAATAGTAGCTGCGCACGGACTCTCGTCACTTCGTGCGTACGCAGTCCCCACAAATAAGGACAAAACCACCATTTATAATTACCTATGGGGAAAATTCCCTCTTACAAGGTTAGAAAGGAGACTCACCTCGTGCCGAATTCACTTCCCGAAACAAGAAGACACCCAAAACTCCGAACTCTACACCCGAGGACTCGAAACTAGCCAAAAGTTATACAAATTCATTAGTTTATGCTCAAAGTATGGAAATTCTCCTACTCATTTAGTAAATTCACCATTCTTGAAGAAATTCTAAAATTTGACCCCGGGCCCACATGCTCGAATTTCAATATTTCTCGAAGGAAACACTCACTCATAGCCTAAGGATCACAAATATACGATTTCCACATGATTTCATAGCTAAATGGCGGGTAAATTATCAAATTAACGAAGGCTCTAGGTCACTACCCAATTCTTGATTTTCCATTAATTTTAGGTATTTAATCTAGCTTATAATCCATGCATGAAGAGTTCACCTACCTTAGAAGACCAGGCATTAGCCCTTCAACAATGGAGGAAATCGCCCAAGGAAGAAGAAGAAAATGAGAAAATGAGTTTAAAACCCGTGTATAAAAATACATTGTCTGGACAGTGTTTTGGCACCTGCGGTTTGAGGACCGCATCTGCGAGAAAAATCTCGCACCTGCGAAAATGGACTGGGGAGCCTAGGCCCACACCTGCGGAGTGGAGACCGCACCTGCGGCTCCGCTCCTGCGGAATTTTGTCCGCACCTGCGATGTTTGGCCAGACCATGGGGGATCGCACCTGCGATGTTGGGGACCGCAGGAGCGGTCCCACACCTGCGACTTGGCAACCGCACATGCGGTCACACTCATACAGGTGCACCAGCAGCTATATTTTTGCTGGGTTTTGGCCATGTTAGGTGCCCGGGAGGCACCTGGGCCCACCCAAGCCCTAATCCAAATATAACAACGAGTCCCAAATCATAATACGAACTCGCTCGAGCCTTCGGAACATCCAAAACAACACTAAAACTCAAAATCACTCCTCCAAACCCCAAGAACCAAACTTAGAATCTTTAAGTTTTCTAGACTTCGCTCACAACGCACCGAACCGGCCTATACAACTCGGAATGACACCAAATTTTGCATGCAAGTCCTAATAAACAATACGGAACTATTTCCGGACTCAGAATTCCATTCGGCCCTCGATAACATAAAAACACGTCCCAAACCAAAATATGAACTTAAGGAACTTCTTATTTCAATATTAGGCGCCGAAATGCCCCCGGGTCATCAGAAACCCTTTCCGAACATACGCCCAGGTCCGAAATCATCACACGAAGTTACCAGAATTGACGAAACTCAATTCCGAGGTCGTTTACCCAAAATGTTGACCAAAGTCAAACTTGGCCTTAAAGGCCAACCTTAAGGAACCAATTGTTCTTATTGCACTCTAAACACCTTCGAATCCCGGACCACCAGTCCCCCCAAGTCATAAATCATAAAAAGACGCTATGGATCTCACCAGGCGATTGGACAAGGACTGAATGTCCAAGGCTAGAGGTCTATCCTCCGCTGCAATATAAGCCAAGCTACCCATACTCTCAGCCTTCCTGCTCAAAGCATCTGCCACCACATTAGCCTTGCCTGGGTGATAAAGAATGGTGATATCATAATCCTTCAAAAACTCAAGCCATCTGCGCTACCTAAAATTAAGATCCTTCAGCTTGAACAAGTGTTGCAAGCTACAGTGGTCTGTATAAACCTCACAAAAATCTCCATGCAAATAGTGCCTCCAAATCTTAAGAGCATGAACAATCGCCGCTAACTCCAAATCGTGCACAAGGTAATTCCTCTCATGAACCTTCAGCTGGCGCGAAGCATAAGCAATAACTCTCCCCTCCTGCATCAGTACACACCCCAAGCCAACACGCGAGGCATCACAATATATTGTATAAATCCCAGAACAGAGGGAAATACTAGAACTGCTGCTGAGGTCAATGCTGGCTTGAGCTTCTGAAAGCTCGCCTCGCACTCATCGGACCATCTGAACGGGGCATTCTTCTGAGTCAATCTAGTCAATAGAGCTGCAATAGAAGAGAACCCCTCCACAAACCGGTGATAGTAGACTGCTAGGCCCAAAAAGTTCATGATCTCTGTAGCTGAAGTAGGACGCAACCAACTCTGAACTGCCTCGATCTTCTGAGGATCCACCTTGATTCCCTCTCCAGATACAACATGCCCCAAAAATGCCACGGAATTCAACCAGAGCTCGCACTTGGAGAACTTAGCATATAGCTTATGTTCTCGCAAAGTTTGGAGCACAACTCTCAAATGCTACTCGTGCTCCCCTAGGCTATGTGAGTAAATCAAAATGTCATCAATGAAGACAATGACAAAGGAATCAATATTCGGCCTGAACACCCTATTCAGCAAGTCCATGAATGCTGTTGGGGAATTAGTCAAGCCCAAAGAGATCACCAGGAACTCATAATGGCCATACCTCGTACGAAAAGCAGTCTTTGGAACATCTTAAGCCCGAATCCTTAACTGATGGTACCCCGATCTCAAATCAATCTTAGAAAACACATGATCACCCTGCAACTGGTCAAACAAATCATCGATGCGCGGTATTGGATACTTGTTCTTAATGGTAACCTTGTTCAACTGGCGGTAATCAATACACATCCGCATAGACCCATCCTTCTTCTTCACAAGTAGAACTGGAGCACCCCACGGCAATACACTCGGTCTGATGAACCCCTTAGCTAAAAACTCCTCAAGCTGCTCCTTCAACTCTTTCGGAGCCATACGGTACGGAGTAATGGATATAAGATGGGTGTATGGAGCTAAATCAATGCAGAAGTCGATATCATGATCGGAGGCATGCCCAGAATATCCGAAGGAAATACATCAGCAAACTCTCAAATAAATGGCACGGAATCAATCGTCGGAGACTCAACGGTGGTGTCCTGCACATAAGAAAAATAGGCCAGGCAACCCTTCTCGACCATATGTCGAGCCTTCAAGAATGAAATGAACCCGCCGGCTACGCTAACTGAGGAACCTCTCCACTGCAGCCTAAGCGACTCTAGCATAGCTAAAGTAGCTGTTTTAGCATGGAAATCTAGCACGGCATGATAAGGCGATAGCCAATCCATGCCTAAAATGATTTCAAAATCAACCATGTCGAGCAATAAGAGATTCGCTTGAGTCTCGAATCCGTAGAATGTAACCATCAAGACTAGCAAACCCGGTCCACTACAACAGAATTTCCCACAGGAATGGACACATATATAGGAGAACCCAAGGAACTCACGAGGGACATCTAGGAAATGAGAAAATAAGACCGAAACATAGGAATAGATGGATCCTGAATCAAATAACACTGATGCATCTCTACCACATACTGTAATAATACTTGTGATCACGGCGTCTGAGGGCACTGCATCTTATCTGGCCGGAAAAACATAGAATCTGGCTGGAGAACCAGAGGATTGAGCCCCGCCAGAATGAACAGGAGTTGGCTGACCTCCCCCGGACTGGCCTCCACCTCTAGGACGACCCCTGCCGACCTTTCCCCCACCTCTAGGTGGCCGAACTGATGGTGTTTGACTCATAGGATGGTAACCCTGTTGTACTGCCTTGCCCGAAAACCTGGGACAAGTCCTCATGATATGGCTGAGATCCCCGCACTCGTAACATCTCACTAGAGTCAGGGCCTACTGCCCTGAAGTAGAACCTTGGATAACTGGGGCACGGTGAGAACCCTCTTGTATAGCACTTAAGTAAGGCCTCACTGGAGCACCACGAGGAGGTGGTGGTTCTGAATATGGGGGCCTGCTGGGCTGACCCCTATCACCTACCCCTGACCCTAGTTGGGGCACCTCTAAAATCCCCGGAATGTCTGACTCTCTAATCTAGCTGTACCTGCTCCTTGACCCTCGAGCGATAACCCTCGATCCTACGAGCAATCTCCACTACTAGCTGATAAGGTGTCCCCATATCCACCTCTCGGGCCATGCTGGTCCTAATGCCTGGATACAACCTGGCTACAAATATCCGCACTCTCTCAGCATCAGAAGGTAGTATCATGAGTGCATGGCGAGATAACTCTTAAAATCTGGCCTCATAGTCTGTACTGACAGTTGCCCCTGCTCTAGCTGTTCAAACTGATACCGCAGCTCTTCCCTCTCAGAGGGTGAAATATATCTATCTAGGAACATCTGAGTGAACTGCTCCCAAGTGATAGGAGGAGAACTTGCTGGCCTGCTGAGAATATAGGACTGCCACCATCTGCGAGCTCCGCCCTCTAACTAGAAGGTAGCGAAGTCCACTCCATGGGACTCCAATATCCTCATGTTGTGGAGTCGGTCCCTGGACCTATCAATGAAATCCTGGTCATCCTCGCCTCGCTCACCCCCGAAGAACGAAGGATGAAATCTAGTCCATCTCTACAATAACATCTGCGATCACCGTCTGCAGCTGGTCTGGGTAGTGTACCCGGGGTATGATGAAGTGCGGCCTGGGCAATAGGGGTCTGGGCTCCCCCTCCTTCCTGAGATGTGGCATTATCCACTGGAAATAAACCATCCTGGGACATAGCATCCATAAATCTCAACATACGGCCCATGACCTCCTGGAAGCCTGGCGCGGTCATGAAGTCCACTGGCGCAGGACTCGCTGGGGGAACCTCCCCCTGCTCCTATGTAGGAGGATCCGCTGGTGGTGCAACTGGAACAGCTCTGGGACGCCCCCGTCCCCTACCTCAGGCCGATGCCCTTCCCCGACCTCTACCATATGTATGCGTCCTCACCATCTGTGAGAGAATAGAAAAATGAGATTTAGTATACCATCAATTGCATAATAGATCATGAATAAAGAGAGGTTTCAAAACACCCTATAGCTTCCCGAAGATAAATACAGATGTCTCTGTCTCGACCAGCGAGACTCTATTAGGTTTGCCCATGACTTGTGAGACCTATATGAACCTAGTGCTCTGATACCATGTTGTCACGACCCAAAATCCGACACAGGTCGTGATGGCGCCCAACACCGGAGTCATGCAAGCGAACAGTTATTTACTAGTGAGGTTACACTTATTTGACATACCAACCCCACACTTATCAAGTTTTTAAACTTAGATCATTTAATTAAAAGCGGAAACATTAACCAATTCAAATAAATAAAATTGAAATGATCGTGATCCAATATATACAGTCCCAAAATAAGAGTCTACTATGTGCATGCCAGGAACTAGTGTCACAAGTCAATAGGCAATCTGGCAGAATATACAAATGATGATACAAAATGTACTACTGTTTGAAAGGATGTAGACAGAAACAAACAAAAGATAACTCCATAGCCCAGCTGAGGATCACCAAGGAAGACAGCTCACCGTGGAGTCAGGTCCAGGAGATATATATATCAAACTCCGGCCGGATAACCAGATGCACAAGCCTCAAAACTTGTACAATTAAGTGCAGAAGCGCAGTATGAGTACATAAACAGATATGTAACCAGTGAGTATCCCGCCTAACCTCGAAGAAGTGGTGACGAGAGGTCGACGTGATATCTACTAGGGTCAGACAATGTTGAATGAGTAACCAGTAGTAGCAGTAGTGAAAAGTAATCAGGAAATGAGCATCAAATAACAATCACTATTACCCTCTTGCAATCTTTTCCCATGGCATATCAGTTATTTATCTTTCTTTCTTTTCATGAAAACATCAGTTTCAATTACAGGGCTTCTCATAAATTACCAAAACACATAACAAGCTATAAACGTACGGTCATTACGATGTGAAAAGTAAATGTGCACTGCCCAGGATCGAACGGCCCAAACCGTAGATGCATCTATCTGCCCCGCTCACGAATCAAACATGCGACACGATTAATATAATACCAAGTCTACCCCGACTCGCGAATCGAACTTGCGACTTAGGTTAATATAATATTAGGGCTACCCCGCTCTGGAATCATCCATGCGACTCGGGTTCCCATATAAATTCCAAATTTTATGATTAGCAGGAGATTTCGAGATAATTTAGCAGGGGACATACTAACAATGTGAGAATTTTAGAGATATAAACTTCGACCATAACTCCTTAGGCCTTCACATGTGAGATTCAAGGACATTAGGCTACTTAATCCATATACAAGATCATAGATTCAACACATAAACACATGCTTGGGAGTCCTAAACTACCCGACAAAGCATAATAGTAGCTGCGCACAGACTCTCGTCACTTTGTGTGTACGCAGTCCCCGAAAATAAGGACAAAACCACCATTTATAATTACCTATGGGTAAAATTCCCTCTTACAAGGTTAGAAAGGAGACTCACCTCGTGCCGAATTCACTTTCCGGACCAAGTATGTGCCCGAAACTCCGAACCTACACCCGAGGACTCGAAACTAGCCAAAAGTTATACAAATTCATTAATATGCTCAAAGTATGGAAATTCTCCTACTCATTTAGTAAATTCACCATTCTTGAAGAAATTCTAAAATCCGACCCCGGGCCCACATGCTCGGATTTCAATAATTCTCGAAGGAAACACTCACCCATACCCTAAGGATCAGAAATATACGATTTCCACTTGATTTCATAGCTAAATGGCGGGTAAATTCTCAAATTAACGAAGGCTCTAGGTCTCTACCCAATTCTTGATTTTCCACTAATTTTAGGTATTTAATCTAGCTTATAATCCATGCATGAAGCTAATTTTTTAGTAGAGTTCACTTACCTTGGAAGACCAGGTCTTATTTCAATATTATGCGCCAAAATTCCCACGGGTCATCAAAAACCCTTTCCGAACATACGCCCAGGTCCAAAATCATCACACGAAGCTACCGGAACCGACGAAACTCGATTCTGAGGTCGTTTACCCAAAATGTTGACCGAAGTCAAACTTGGCCTTAAAGGCCAACTTTAAGGAGCCAATTGTTCCTATTGCACTGTAAACATATCTGAATCCCGGACCACCAGTCCCCGCAAGTAATAAATCATAAAAAGCCGCTACGGGAAGTTTTATTTAGGGGAACAGGGTCCGATAACGCAAAATGACCGGTCGGGTCGTTACAGTAAAGATATTAAAGAACACTTAGGACATCTACAGACATTATTTAGATTATTTATAGATAATGAAATAATAATTAGTAAAAAGAAGATGGAAATATGTAAAAATCATATAAATTTTTTATGAGTCATTTTAGGGGATGGAAAAATTAAATTACAACCTCATATCGCTAAAAAGGCTTTAGAGATGCCAGATAAGTTAGACAATGTTAAAGAATTACAAAGGTTCCTAGGTATAGTAAATTATGCAAGAAATTTTATAAAAGATCTAGGAAAAATAGCAGGACCTCTATATGCTAAGACAGGCTCCATAGGACAAAGACATTTTAATACCGAAGATATAAAATTAGTACAAAAAATTAAGGAAAAAATAAAAAAATATTCCTGACTTAAACATGCCATTAGAATCAGATTACTTAATTATAGAAACAGATGGAAGTTTTGAAGGATGGGGAGCAGTCTTAAAAGCCAAACCCAATAAGTATAGTGATAAAAGCAGAGAAAAAAATATGTGCTTATCAAAGTGGTAATATATAAAAAAAGGAAATATTAGTAGTATAGATGCAAAAATATTAGCTATCATATATGGGATAAATAGTTTCAGATTATATATATTAAACAAATAAGAAATATTAATAAGAACTGATTATGAAGCCATAGTTAAGTTTCACCAAAAAATAAATAAAAAAAATAGCAGTAGAAGAAGATGGTTAATGTGATGACCCAAGGGGTCATTTTATGAATTAAGACTCTGTTCTAGGCTTATTAGCCATAAAAATATTAATTTTAACTACCTCTATTTGTGTGTGCAGTCCGGACATGAAACCGGAAAGCTTTTATGTTAAAATATAATAAATAATAATTTTTAGAATTAAAAATTTGGTTTAGTTGACTTGAGTCAACATTTTGAGTAAACAGACTCGGATCTGTGTTTCGACGATCCCGGGAGGTCCGCAGTAAAATTTGGGACTTGAGCGTGTGCCCGAAATTGAATTCCGAGGTCCCAAGCTTTAGAAATCAATTTTTGAAAGAAATTGTTTTGCTGAAATATTAATGAAATAAAGAAAAGAATTAATGTTTGAAACCACTGGTATCAGGCCCGTATTTTTGTTTCGGAATTCGGGATAGATTTGTTATAGTATTTGCATACTATCTGTGAAATTCGGTGAGAATCGGAGATTATTTGACGTGATTCGGACGTCCGGTTGAGAAATACTGAAATTTAAGTGTTCTTAAGAAAAATGATAAGTTTTGACATTAAATTCATAGCTTCACATGTTAGTTTCATGATTTGATCGCACGAGCAAGTCTGTATGATGCTTTTAGACTTATGTGCATGTTTAGTTTAGAGCCCCGAGGGCTCGGGTGAGTTTCAAATAGGTTTGGGTTGTGTTGGGCTCGTTCTTTCTTATGTTTCGGCGTCGTTTTTTCAAGCATAAATAATATCATATTGAACAAATGAGCTACCATTTCTGTTTTGAATTTTTTATTAGCTCCGTATCGTAATTACGGACCTGTAGCAAAAAGAATCATCGAATTTGGACATCGTATGAGAATTTTATGATCATTTTACTAAGGTTGCCAGATATTTCAGGTTAATTACGAAATTGCCCCTGACAGTGTATTAAAAATCTACACTATTTGCAAATACTAAAACATACATATCTCCTTCATTATAAGGTCAAATTGAGTGATTCAAAATTCTAAATTGACTAAAATTTCACAAGGAATACATTGGACACATAAAAATCGAGTTTCGAGATCGTTTGGCATGAGAAACGAGGCAGAATAGCTGGTAGAAAATATATTAAAAACGGACAGACCTTCTTCTTTACCTTATTTTCAAAGTTTACAGCCCTAAGAATAATTTTCTTCAACAATTATCATACCCAAGTCATGGGTAATCAATTCTAAACTTTGTTCTTTCAATTACTCATTGTTTTTCATCACTTTTAAATCAAAAACTAAGAATTTTCATGATAAAAATTGAGGGTTTGGGTAGAATTAGAGAATCTTGTAAAAATTGAATCTTTACCTCGAATTGAGGTCGGATTTCAAAACTAACTGTATATTTGGGTTCGTGAGTGAATGGGTAAACGTAATTTGGTCTGAACCACGAGTTTAGACCAAGCGGGCCCGGGGTCGGGTTTTCACTTTTTTTGAGAAAACATAGAAAAAATTGTAATTTTCAATAAGTTAGTTCCTTTAGCCTAATGAATGATATTGAGATAACTATGATTAGATTCGAGCAAGTTAGAGCAAGATTCTAAAGGAAAAGTCATAATTGAGCAGTGAGTGACCTGCGAATTTGAGGTAAGTGTTTGGTCTAACTTTGACTTGAGGTAATAGGGATCCCCACATGTTTGCTATGAGAACTGCATGAGCGTGATGTATAGGTGAGGTGGTGAGCATCTATGTACCACCCAATTTGCTTGATAAATATGATCCCTTTCTCGTTTCCCAACTTAATTGATGCTTGTCTTAATTGTTGTATGTTCATTATTGTTTCTATGACTAGTTGGCCTTGTTATTTTTTTTTTTGTTGTTAAATATTACTGTGGTTATTTTGGAAAGAGTATTGGTTGTTTATTTGGTTCCCTTGTGGTACAAAACGGTTGAGTAGTTTGCCATTACATATATATATATATATATATATATATATATATGTATATACATATATATGTTCCTATTGGTTCCATTTTTTGATAATATTGAGGAAGTTATGAGAATTGCAGTTTAACTGTTTTATGATTGTTGAGGTTTACGTGGATATTTGATTTCAATCGATAATTGTCAATGGTTGTTGCAAGTGTGTTAAAAGTGTTGGTTGTTTCTCTTGATTCTATCATAGTACATAAAGATTGAGCTGGGTTGGTAGCGTTACAATGTTTTACATATATTCTGGTTGGTTTTATTGTAAACTGATATTGGTTGAAGTTACGAGCTATATTGTTTTCTATTTGAAATTTGTTGAAACGAAATTTGGTGTGATAAGGGGGCGGTGACAAGGGGGCAGTGATAAGGGTGGATAATTGATTGTGATATTGTGAATAGGTGGGATTGGGTTGCACGCCTCAATAAGATAATGATAAGGGAGAATGTAACGACCTGACCCGTCGTTTTGTGTTATCGGACCCCGTTCCCCTAAATGAAACTTCCCACAGTAGCTTATTATGATTTATAACTTGCGGGGGCGGGTGGTCCGGGATTCGGAAGTGTTTACATCAATATTGGAACACTTGGTTCCTTCAGCATGGCCTTTAAGGCCAAGTTTGACTTCGGTCAATATTTTGGATAAATTCCCTCGGAATCGAATTTCGAAAGTTCTGGTAGCTTCGTATGATGATTTCGGACTTAGGCGTATGTTCGGAATGGGTTTTGTATGACCCAGAAGCATTTTCGCGCCCAATATCGAAATAAGAGTTTCCTTAAGTTCATATTGTGGTTTGGGACGTGTTTTTGTGTTATCGAGGTCCGAATGGAATTCTGAGACCGGGAATAGTTCCATTATGTAATTTATGACTTTCCTGCAAAATTTGGTGTCATTTCGAGTAGTATAGGTCGGTTCGGCGCATTGTTAGCAAATTCAAGAAACTTAAAGTTCCTAAGTTTGGTTCTAGGAGTTTTGAGGTGTAATTTTTAGTTTTAGCATTGTTGTGGGTGTTCTGAAGGCACGAGCGAGTTCATATTATGATTTGGGACTTGTTGGTATATTTGGACGGGGGCTCGGGTGGGCCAAGGTGCCTCTCGGGCACCAAACGAGGCTAAAAACCAGCTGAAGCAGTGATGGTGCACCTAATCTGGTGTGACCGCAGGTGCGGTTGCCCAGTCGCAGGTGCGAGACCGCTTCTGCGGTCCCAGCCTCGCAGGTGCGACTCCCAAGTGGGTTGCCCAGTTCTCACAGGTGAGGGCCCTTTCCCGCAAGTGGGGACTCCTGCCCGCAGCTGCGAGCCCATGCTCTTGTCCTATTTTTCCGCAGGTACGAGCTATTGCTCGCAGGTGCGGTCGTCGAGTCGCATGTGCGGAAACCCCTATAGGCAGTAAGGTCTTTAAATGCGGGATTATCCCATTGTCACTCCATTTTCTTCCAACATAGAAGATTTTGAGAGCTTGGAAAAGAGTCCCACGGCCTAGCAACTAAAAGGTAAGTGAATTCTATCCTAAAGTTAGTTAATGCATGAATTCCTAGTTGAATTTAACTACCTAATTAGTGGAAAATTAAGGAATTGGGTAGTAACCTAGGGCTTTCAAGAATTTAGAGAATTTCCCGTGAATTGGCTATGAAATAATACAAAAATCATATATTAATGATCCTTAGGTTATGGGTGAGTGTTTCCTTCGAGAATTTTTGAAATCCGAGCATGCAGGCTCGGGGTTGGATTTTGGGATTTCTTCAAGAATGATGAATTTGACTAAGTAGTAGGAGAATGCCATGCTTTGAGTATAATTTGATATATTTACATAATGCTTGATTAGCTTTGAGTCCTTGGGTGACGAGTTCGGAGTTTCGGGCGCATTCTTGACCTGGGAGTAGGTTCGACACGAGGTGAGTCTCCTTTCTAACCTTGTAAGAGGGAACTATCCCCCTAGGTGATTTAAATGGCTATGTGCTAATATTTGTGGGGGCTACGTACGCGCAAAGTGACGAGAGTCCGTACGTAGTGACTATTATTGTTATATCCGGGTAGTTAGGCCTACACCATGCCTTATGTTTTCCCTTGAAACGAACTATATGCTTAATGAATTAATGTTACATGCGACTTGTTTCTCTGAGATCGTGGAATTTGAGTAATTTTAAGGAACTGTTCACGAAAAGTAATAAAGAATAAATGTGTGGATTGTGTGTGCATGTGACCACTTCGCAATTTACATTCCGCGAGCAGAGTGTTATTTCCCTCGTTCTCATGGGAGCGGGCCGTGCGCCACGTCGAGATTGAAAGATACATTATGGTTCGGGTCGTTTGACCCTAGGTAGTGCACAAATATGATCATTATGATGGCTCAGGCCGGTTTTCCTTACCTGTATGCGCTTGCTAAATTGTTAATGATTTATTTATGGATATTGAGTGGTCAAATATTTTAAAGGAAAGAAAAAAAATAAGAACAATAATGAAGTATTAATTGCATATTTATTTCCAGTATTTATTTGAATTACTGTTATTTTTAATGTTTACTATTTTTATCATCCTCGTATGTATGTTACTGATATTATATCTTGTTTAATCATTTCTGTTGGACCTTAGTGGGTGTCAAGTCAACCTCTCGTCACTACTTCTTTGAGGTTAGGCGGGATGCTCACTGGGTACATATTTGTTTATGTACTCATGCTACGCTTCTGTACTTAATTATACAGGTTCTGAGGCTGGTGCATTTGGTTATCAGACCGGAGCTCGATCCTTATCATAGTTGGACCTAACTTCACGATGAGCTTCTTCTCCTGACGAGTCTCGGCAGCACCATGGAGTTTATTTTGCTTATTTCCCGTCTATTTCTTTCTGACAGTGGGACTGTATATTATATCTTTTGTATATTCTGTTAGTATGCCCATAGGACTTGTGATACTAGTTCCTGACACACACGTGGTAGTTATTATGGATTTCGGGTCTGTATATATTGGCTCACTCCTCCTTATGACTGCTTTTGATTAAAACTGGCTAATTATCCTTGTCGATTTATGTTATAAGCTTTAAAAACTTGGTATATGTTGAAATGTTTAATCAAAGAAGAAAGAACCCTTAGTAAAATGAGTGTTGGCTTGCCCAACACCGCTGTTGGGTGCCCTCACGACCTGAAGTAGGATTTTGGGTCGTGACAATATGGTATCAGAGCTTTAGGTTCACGTAAGTCTCACGAGTCACAAGCAAACCCAGTAGAGTCTTGTGGATCGGTACGGAGACGTCTGTACTTATCTTTAGGAGGCTATAGTGTGTTAGGAAAACCTCTCCTTATTTTTATTTTATCGTGCAGTCGATGGTTTACTAAATCTCATTCTTCTATTTTCTTACAGATGGTGAGGACGCGTGCATCCGATGTTCCAGACCCGGGAGGGGCCACTACCCCCGTTGTTCGAGGCTGTGGGAGAATCTGGGGGAGGGGACCGGCCCGAGGTCGGGGACGAGGGCGTCCCTGAGCTATTCCAGTTGCACCACCACTAGAGGATCCTACTATAGAGGAGCAGGGTGAGGTGCCCCGAGAAGGTACTGCTCCAGTGGACTTTTTGACGGTGCCAGGCTTCCAGAAGATCATGGGCCGTATGATGCGGCTTATGGACACTATGTCCCAGGCTGATTTATTTTCAGCAGATCCTGCTACATCTCAGGCGGGAGGGGGCCCCAGAATCCTACCGCCCAGGCTGCAGGTCAGGCAGCAACATTACATCATGTCCCAAGTACATTGCCCGTGAGTGGGGTCCAGCCTGTAGCAGCAGCACTTGAGCCTAGACCAGCTGCGGATGGCGTTCCGCAAAAGTTACTGCATAGATGGACTCGATTGCACCCTCCAGTCTTCAAGGGCGAGCGAGGCGAGGATGCCCAGGATTTTGTTGACAGGTGCAGGGACATGCTGCACAATATAAGGATATTAGAGTCCCATGGAGTGGACTTCACTACCTTCCAATTAGAGGTTAGAGCTCGCAGATGGTGGCAGTCCTATATTCTCAGCAGGCCAGCATATTCTCCTCCTATCACTTTGGAGCATTTTACTCAGATGTTTCTAGACAGGTATATCCCACCCTCTGAGAGGGAAGAGTTGCGATATCAGTTTGAGCAGCTGGAGTAGGGACCGATGTCAGTGACAGATTATGAGGCTAGATTCTCAGAGTTGTCTCGCCATGCACTCATGATATTACCTACTGATGCCGAAAGAGTGTGGAGATTTGTAGTAGGGCTTCACTCCAGTATTAGGGCCAACATGGCCCGAGAGGTAGAGATGGGGACTCCTTATCAGCTGGTGGTCGAGATAGCTCGTCGGATTGAGGGTTATCGATCGAGAGGCAGAGAGCAGGGTTAGTAGGATAAGAGAGCCAGATTCTCCGGGGATTTCAGAGGTGCCCCAGTTAGGGGCGGAGGTCAGTTCAGTAGAGGTCAGCCCAGTAGGACTCCATATTCAGCACCACCACCGCCTCCCCGAGGTGTTTCAGCGAGGCCTTATTTCAGCGCCATGCCAGAGTGTTCCTACTGCCCTCCAGCCATTTAGAGTTCACCCAGTGGTTATTACAGTTATCCGAGATCCCCCAGTCCCTACCTCAGGGCTGTTCCAGAGAGTACACATCGCTCTCCGTCCATTAAGGGTTCCTCTTTGGGGTAGCAGGCTATGATACCCGGAGGTTGTTATGAGAGTGGGGATCCAGGTCATACGAAGAGGCATTGTCTTAGGTTTCGGGGCAAAGCAGTGCAGCAGGATTATCAGCCTATGGGTCCAGCACCAGCCGTCAGGCCACCTAGAGGTGGGGGGACAGGTCGGCAGGGGTCATCCTAGAGGTGGAGGCCAGTCAGGGGGAGGTCAACCAGCTCCTGTTCATTCTGGTGGGGCTTAGTCTTCCGGTGCTCCAGCTAGATTCTATGTTATTTCGGCCAGATCAGATGCAGTAGTCTCAGATGCCGTGATCACAGGTATTATTACAGTATGTGTAGAGAGGCATCGGTGTTATTTGATCCAGGATCCACCTATTCCTATGTTTTGGTCTTATTTGCCCATTTTTTAGATGTTCCTCGTGAGTCCTTGGGTTCTCCTATATGTGTGTCCACTACTGTGGGCGATTATGTGGTGGTAGATCAGGTTTACCGGTCCTGTATGGTTACCTTCTGCGGGTTCGAGACTCGAGCGGATCTCTTATTGCTTGACATGGTTGATTTCGAGGTTATTTTAGGCATGGATTAGCTATCTCCTTATCATGCCGTGCTAGATTTCCATGCCAAGATAGTTACTTTAGCCATGCCAGAGTCGCCTAGGCTTGAGTGGAGAGGTTCCACAGTTAGTGCATCCAGTTGGGTTATTTCATTCATGAAGGCTCGACATATGGTCGAGAAAGGTTGCCTAGCCTATCTTGATTATGTGCTGGACACCACTGCCGAGTCACCGATGATTGATTGAGTGCCAGTTTTGCTAATGTATTTCCTTTAGACCTTCTGGGCATGCTTCCGGATCGTGATATTGATTTAGCTCCAAGCACCTAGCTTATATCTATTCCTCCGTACCGTATGGCTTCGAAAGAGTTGAAGGAGTTGAAGGAGCAGCTTGAGGAGTTGTTGGCTAAGGGGTTCATCAGACCAAGTGTTCGTCGTGGGGTGCTCTAGGTCTATTCGTGAAGAAGAAGGATGGGTCCATGCAGATGTGTATTGATTACCGCCAGTTGAACAAGGTCACCATTAAGAACAATTACCCGTTGCTGCGCATAGATGATTTGTTTGACCAGTTGCAGGGTGATCGGGTGTTTTCTAAGATTGATTTGAGATCGGGATATCATCAGTTGAGGATTCGGGCCTCAGATTTTCCGAAGACATCTTTTTGCACGAGGTATGGCCACTATGAGTTCTTGGTAATGTCCCTTGACTTGACTAATGCTCCAGCAACATTTATGGACTTGATGAACAGGGTGTTCAGGCCGTATATTGATTCCTTTGTCATTGTCTTCATTTATCACATTTTGTTTTACTCACGTAGCCTGGGGGAGCACGAGCAACATTTGAGAGTTATGCTCCAGACTTTGCGAGAACAGAAGCTATATGCTAATTTCTCCAAGTATGAGTTCTGCTTCGATTTCGTGATATTCTTGGGGCATGTGATATCCGGAGTGGGGATCAAGGTTGATCCTCAGAAAATTGAGGCAGTTCAGAGTTGGCCGCGTCCTACTTCAGCTACAGAGTCAGGAGCTTTATGGGCCTAGCAGGATATTATGGCCGATTTGTGAAGGGGTTCTCTTCTATTGCAGCTCCATTGACTAGATTGATTCAGAAGAATGCCCCATTTCGATGGTCCGATGAGTGAGGCGAGCTTTCAGAAGCTCAATGCAGCATTGACCTCAGCACCAATTCTGGTATTACCTTCCGGTTCAAGGATGTATATAGAGTATTGCGACGCTTCGCGCGTTGTCTTGGGGTGTGTGTTGATGCAGGAAGAGAGATTTGTTGCTTATGCTTTGCGCCAGCTGAAGGTTCATAAGAAGAATTACCTTGTGCACGATTTAGAGTTGGCGGCGATTGTTCATGTTCTTAAGATTTGGAGGCACTACTTGTATGGGGTGTCCTGTGAGGTTTATACAGACCACCGTAGCTTGCAGCACTTGTTTAAGCAGAGGGACCTTAATTTGAGGCAGGGCAGATGGCTTGAGTTGTTGAAGGATTATCATATCACCTTTCTTTATCATCCGGGTAAGGAAAACATGGTAGCGGATGCCCTGAGCAGGAAGGCAGAGAGTATGGGTAGTTTGACTTACATTGCAATATATGAGATGCCTCTAGCCTTGGACATTCTGTCCTTGGCTAATCTCCTGGTGAGGTTAGACCTTTCATAGCCTCGCCGAGGTTTAGCACATGTGGTTGCTCAGTCTTCGTTATTGGGGGAGATTAAGGCTCAGCAAATTGATGATCCGTACTTGCCAGAGCTTCAGAAGACAGTGGTTCAGGGTGGTTCCAAGAAGGTTATTATTGGCGAGGATGGTGTTCTGAGACTTCAGGGCCGTTTATGTGTTCCTAATGTCGATGTCTTGAGAGGGAGGATTCTAGAGGAGGCACACAGTTCTCGATATTCTATCCATCTCGGTGCTACGAAGATGTATCGTGATTTGAAGAAGCATTACTAGTGGAGGCGGATGAAGAAGAACATTGTGGAGTATGTGTCTAGGTGTCTTAATTGCCAGCAGGTTAAGTATGAGCACCAGAGGCCAGGAGGCCTACTTCAGTAGATGCCCATTCCGGAGTGGAAATGGGAATGCATCACTGTGGAGTTCCTGGTTGGGTTGCCTCGGACTCTGCGAAAGGTTGACGCGGTTTGGGTCATTGTGGATAGATTGACCAAATCGGCGCATTTCATTCCAATGGCTACTACATATACTTCTAAGAGGTTGGCATAGATCTACATTCGGGAGATAGTCTGATTGAACGGTGTGCCGGTGTCCATTATATCAGATCGAGGTCCTTAGTTCACCTCGCACTTCTGGAGAGAATTGCACAGTGAGATGGGTACCCAGATAGACCTCAGCACAACATTTCACCCTCAGACTGATGGGCACTCGGAGCTTACAATTCAGATATTGGAGGACATGCTTAGGGCATGTGTGATTGACTTCGGAGGTCAGTGGGACCAGTTCTTGCCTTTGACCTAGTTTGCTTACAATAATAGTTATCAATCCAGCATCGAGATGGCTCCATTTGAGGCTTTGTATGGTCGGCGATGTCGTTCTCCTATCGGGTGGTTTGAGCCTGGCGAGGCTAAGTTATATGGCACCTACCTGGTGAGGGATGCTTTGGAAAGGGTGAAGTTGATTCAGGAGAGGCTCCGCACAGCACAGTCCAGACAGAAGAGCTACACAGATCATAGGGCGCGTGATGTATCATTTATGGAGGGAGATAAGGTCCTGTTGAAAGTCTCGCCAATGAAGGTTATTATGAGATTCGGGAAGAATGGGCAAGCTGAGCCCAAGGTTTGTAGGTCTCTTCGAGGTGTTGAGGTGAGTTGGGGAGGTTGCTTATGAGCTAGATTTTCCTCCCAGTTTTTCAAGAGTTCATCCGGTCTTTCATGTATCCACGCTCCAGAGGTACCACGCCGACTTCTCTCATGTGGTTGATTTCAGCACTATTCAGTTAGATGAGAGGTTGGGCGACGAGGAGGAGCCAGTTTCTATTGTTGATAGACAAGATCGCCAGTTGAGGTCCAAGAGAGTCTCTACGGTAAAGGTCCAGTGAAGGGGCCAACCAGTCGAGGAAGCGACTTGGGAGTCTGAGGAGGACATGTAGGAAGATATCCACACTTATTCAACACTTCAGGTATGATTCTAGACCCGTTTGAGGACGAAATGTTTGTTTAAGAGGTGGAGAATATAATGACCCAATCGGTCGTTTTGCGTTATCGGACCTTGTTTCCCTAAACGAAACTTCCCACGGTGATTTATTATGATTTATGACTTACGGGGGCAGGTGGTCCGAGATTCGGAAGTGTTTAGAGGAATATTGGAACACTTGGTTCCTTCAGGATGGACTTTAAGGCCAAGTTTGATTTCGGTCAACATTTTGGGTAAACGCCCTTGAAATAGAATTTTGACGATTCTGGTAGCTTTGTATGATGATTTCGGACTTGGGCGTATGTTCGGAATGGGTTTTGTATGACCCGGGAGCGTTTCGGTGCCCAATATCGAAATTAGAGTTTCATTAAGTTCATATTGTGGTTTGGGACATGTTTTTGTGTTACCAAGGTCACAACGGAATTCCGAGACCAGGAGTAGTTATGTTATGTCATTTATGACTTGCCTACAAAATTTGGTGTCATTCCGAGTAGTATAGGTCGGTTCGGCGCATTGTTAGCAAATTCAAGAAACTTAAAGTTCCTAAGTTTGGTTCTAGGAGTTTTGAGGTGTGATTTTGAGTTTTAGCGTTGTTGTGGGTGTTCCAAAGGCTCGAGCTAGTCTGTATTATGATTTGGGACTTTTTGGTATATTTGGATGGGGTCTCGGGTGGGCCCAACTGTCTCTCGGGCACCAAATGAGGCCAAAACTAGCTGAAGCAGTTGTTGGTGCACCTGATCTAGTGTGACAGCAGGTGCGGTTGCCCAGTCAAAGGTGCGAGACCGCTCCTGTGGTCCCAGCCTCACAGGTGCGACCCCCAGGTGGGTCGCCCAGTTCTCGCAGTTACGAGCCCTTTCCCGCAGGTTCGGACTCCTGCCCGCAAGTGCGATCCCAGGCTCTTGTCCCATTTTTTCGCAGGTGCGAGCTATTGCTCGCAGGTGCGGTCTTCGAGTCGCAGGTGCGGAAATCCCTGAAGGCAGTAAGGTCTTTAAATGCGGGATTATCCCATTTTCACTCTATTTTCTTCCACCATAGACAATTTTGAGAGCTTGGAAAAGAGTCCCACATCCTAGCAACTAAAAGGTAAGTGAATTATATCCTAAAGTTAGTTAATGCATGAATTCTTAGGTGAATTTAACTACCTAATTAGTGGAAAATTAAGAAATTGGGTAGTAACCTACGGCTTTCGAGAATTTCCCATGAATTGGCTATGAAATCATACAAAAATCATATATTAATGATCCTTAGGTTATGGGTGAATGTTTCCTTCGAGAATTTTTGAAATCCGAGATGCGGGCCTGGAGTTGAATTTTGGGATTTCCGCAAGAATGATGAATTTGACTAAGTAGTAGGAGAATTCCATGCTTTGAGCATAATTTGATATATTTATGTAACATTTGATTAACTTTGTGTCCTTGGGTGACGAGTTCGGAGTTTCGGGCGCATTCTTGACCCGGGCAGTAGGTTCGACACGAGGTGAGTCTCCTTTCTAACCTTGTAAGAGGGAACTGTCCCCCTAGGTGATTTAAATGGCTATGAGCTAATGTTTGTGGGGGCTACGTACGCACAAAGTGACGAGAGTTCGTACGTAGTGACTTTTATTGTTATGTCCGGGTAGTTAGGCCTACACCATGCCTTATGTTTTCCCTTGAAACTATATGTTTAATGAATTAATGTTACATGCGGCTTGTTTCCCTAAGATCATGGAATTTGAGTAATTTTAAGGAATTGTTCACGAAAAGTAATTTATAAAGAATAAATGTGTGGATTGTGTGTGCATGTGACCGCTTAGCAATTTACACTCCGTTTGTGGAGTGTTATTTCCTCCATTCTCATGGGAGCAAGCCGTACTCCACGGCGAGATTGAAAGATATATTATCATTCAGGCCGTTCGACCCTCGACAGTGCACATATATGATCATTATGATGGCTCAGGACGATTGTCTTTATCCTGTATGCGCATGCTAAATTGTTAATGATTCTTTTATGGATATTGAGTGGTCAGATATTTTAAAGGAAAGAAAAAAAAGGAAGAATAATGAAGTAGTAATTGTATATTTATTTCCATTATTTATTTGAATTACTGTTATTTTTAATGTTTACTGTTTTTATCATCCTCGTATGTATGTTAGTGATATTATATCTTGTTTAATAATTTTTTTTGGACCTTAGTGAGTGTCAAGTCGACCTCTCTTCGTTACTTCTTTGAGGTTAGGCGGGATACTCACTGGGTACATATTTGTTTATGTACTCATGCTACGCTTTTGTACTTAATTGTACAGGTTCTGAGGCTGGTGCATTTGGTTATCAGACCAGAGCTCGATTCTGATCATAGTTGGGCCTGACTTCACAGTGAGCTGCTTCTCCTGACGATCCTCGGCAGCACCATGGAGTATATTTTGCTTATTTCCCGTCTATTTCTTTATAACAGTAGGATTGTATATTCTGTTAGTATACCCGTAGGACTTGTGACACTAGTTCTTGGCACACACGTGGTAGTTATTATGGATTTCGGGTCTGTATATATTGGCTCACGCCTCCTTATGACCTCTTTTGATTAAAACTGGCTAATTATCCTTGTCGATTTATGTTATAAGCTTTAAAAACTTGGTATATGTTGACATGTTTAATCAAATAAGAAAGAACGCTTAGTAAAATGAGCGTTGGCTTGCCCGACCCCTATGTTGGGAGCCCTCACGACCTGAGTTAGGATTTTGGGGCGTGACAGAGAATATGCATGTTTTACTGTTTATAAAATAAAGGATGGAACACTCATTGTTTTATTGTCATTATTTCATACTCTGCTTTTACTATTATTTTAAAGTGAAACTTGTTCTGGTTACAATTTGTCGAGACATAAATATTGTGAAAGGCTTTGACTTGAAAGGCGGTGATAAGGGGGATGTGATAAGGGGGTTGTGATAAGGGTGGATAATTGATTGTGATATGGGTGAAAAAATTAATTGTGATGCGGGTGAATAAATTGGTATGATATGTCTGGTGGGATCGGTTTGCACGCCGCAACAAGGAGAAATAAGGGAGGACAATTAGATTTTACTGATTTTCAAAGAAAGACAAAGATTTTAAAACTACTATTTTATATTACTATTTTTTTTATATTTTGGCAATACTTTTATTTAAAGTTAAAGTTTGAAAACTTGGACATTATTTGAGAGTTTGTTATAGCTGAGGCTTGGAAAAGGCGGCTGATTTATTTCATTGTTGTTGCATTAGTTAATTAATTGTTTAGATTTCCTTCTTGCTTTATATTTATTGTCTCGGTTATATTTTTCTTGTTCATGTAGAATTATTTTATTGCATTATTGTATCTATTATTGCCACAGGTTATATGTTGTTAATGCCTCGCTGTGCCTCGTTACTACTTCGTCGAGGTTAGGCTCGGTACTTACTCAGTACATGGGGTCGGTTGTACTGATACTACACTCTGCACTCTTTTGTGCAGATCCAGGTATCGACCAACAATCGAGATATTTAAAGCGACTATTCATTTATTCGGAGACACGAGGTATATTTTCTAGCGTTCGTAGATCCCGAGAGTCTTCTCCTATTTATATAAAACTGTTTTATTATATTCAGAACAGTTACACTATTTCTTTCAGCCCATTATTTGTTGTATTCTTTAGTAGTTTGTGAATTGTGACACCAGACCCTGGGTAGTCTTTGAGTTATTTATATACTTAGTTTGTGGTTCGTTTTATTTAATTGCTTCTTATTTTATATTTAGAGTATCTCATTGGAAATCATTTAAATTAAGTTTACTTTTAATTTATTTATTTATGCTTAAGTAAATAATCAATGGAAATTAGTTAATCGAGTTCTAACATTGGCTTGCCTAGAAAATGTGGTGTTAGGCGCCATCACGATCCCTAAGGTTGGGAATTTGGGTCGTGACAAGTTGGTATCAGAGCACTAGGTTGCTTAGGTCTCACAATTCACAAACAAACATGGTAGAGTCTGAAGGATCGGTACTAAGACGTTACTTATCTCTCAGAGGCTATTAAGTTAGGAACAATTTAATATTTGTTCTACTCCATCGTGCCAATTTATTCTACCATTGATGATTGAACTTGCATACTATGTCCTCTCACAAATATCGACAACATGCAAAGCGTCTACAACCGAACAAGAGATGAAGCCCAATGACATCTACGATTAGGGGAAGAGACAGAAGCGGAGCTCAGTCTAAAGCTCGAACATCAGCACCTATTGTACAGTCTCAAATGGATCTAGACACGGAAGGTTCTAGCTTAGTCGGTACATGTTGGACTAGCCCATATCCCAGAAGGATTTATAGCTACTTCAGTATTGCATAACAAGGGAATAGTTGAAAGCAACGGGGTTGATTTATATGAGTGTTGAAGTTTAACATTGTGAATTATCAGGCATTGTGACCTACGACTTCGTGCCAAGTGGGGAAGTCCATTGTCAAGGGATAAATTGCGGGAGTCATGTGTTATATCAATTTTGGCCTGGAATGTATAAAGCCTGAGATTTTGCAAGAGATAAAGTTGGGACTTGTGGTATGTCTGCCTCCTTAATGACCCTATACCTCAGTACTAAAAGAGTTATTCAAACAACTTTATATCTACAGAAGGTCTACTAAGCGAGGAAGTCACAGTTGCGGATTTTGGGATGCTCCAGAGGGAGTACAATGATTATCAAGCTTCTAAACTACATGGTTCATGCCAAGATTTATCGGTATAGAGCTCTACTTTTGTGATCATTGTGTGTCAATAGAAATGAGAGTTACCCCAAAATAATAATGAAATGTATATGAATAAAGGGGGTATCTCAGCAGTGTTGAGTCGGCATGGTAAAAGAAGAAATTGGTCTCCGGTGTTTGTGGCAATCCTACGAAGAGGATGATCAGCCAATGCAATCTCAATTACTTGACTCAGTTCTCATAAATGCTTTTGAAAGAGTTGTTTCTCGGATTGTCCATAATACGTGGAACATAAGGTTTGAACGGTTGTGTCAGGTCATATGATGGTGTCAGAATATGCCATCATGTTCGATAAGTTATCCCATCATACTCCTACTTCGATTCATCTAGCCAGAGATCGAGTCCCTAGACTCATTAAAGGACTCAAAAATGATTGTAAAATTTTGGACGACTTAGGACAGGTTGATACTCCATTTCGGCTAGTGATAGAAGTTGGCCTAGACTTGGGAGAGTCATATTTCATCAGAACACTCACGCTACGTGCCCCATTGCAGTTACAACTCAACTTACATATTGAAGGGGGAGGTCAGACTCCTAGAGGTGGAGACCCAGCCTGTTGGTATATTTTCTATGGTAGGGCTGAGTTCGTTACATTAAATGGTGTCATTACAAGAAAAATCTCTAATTATTATAAGGTGATGATTTTCTGAACTTAATACGGTTATGCGTAACTAATAAAATTCTTCTAATATGCTCTACTCTCGGGTGAGCTTCATAACTCAAAAATCTACTTGTGTGAACACTAGTATTGAGAAATTCTATGAAGATAGCTATGTATATCATTACGTGTTGTAGTTTTGTTTAACAGAAAATATTTGAAAGAAAAAAATGGAATGTTTCGATTGGCGGTGTGCATTTAATTGTGATTCAGTACTGAGGGCGAGATCCTCGCATTTTGATATGATTTGGTATGTCTAAATCGGGCTATGAGCCACGGTGTAAGTTATGTAGGGACGAGGTCCTTGTGATGGAAATTCTTGTGTTAAAAGTCTCACTTGTGAATTAAAACTTTACAATAGTACTGGTAGGGAGTCATGCATGTTAGGCTTATTCAACAATTTATGTATAAAATAATAATGATCATACTAATAAATGAATAAATAATGATAATAAAAGTAATACTAATAATAATTAAATAAATAAAAAAATAAATAAACTAATTAACTAACTGTTTATAATTTGCCAAATCCGTGTCAAAATTATTGAGCTTTGACCTGCGAGGTATGTGTCGCCCATGTAGCATTAAACGAGACACTTTAAGTCAGGTATATAATTATGAGGTCTTCATGAATCTCACCTCGTCATCAGTATTGTGAAGGTTGAAAGGGGATTATTGTTAACGTGAAGTTGTTGATAATTCTGTAATTGGCTATGAACAACTATTAAGAAAATAGAGGCGGTGAGTATGGGCAGCCTTGTGTATATTCCAGTTGGTGAGAGGCCGTTAGCTTCAAACATTCAGACATTGGCTAATCAGTTCGTGAGGTTGGATATTTCCCCAAGCAGTGTTCTAGCTCGTACAGTCTCTCGATCTTCTCTAATCGAGCATATCCGAAAGCGGCAGGATGGTGACCCACATTTGGCTGTTCTTAGGGACACAGTTCGGCACGGTGATGCCAAGAATATTATAGTTGGAGATGATGGTGTTTTGAGGATACATGGTTGGTTATGTGTGCCAAATGTTGATGGCCTTCGTGAGTTGATCCTTTAGGAGGCTCATAGTTCTAAGTATTCCATTCACACAGGGGCAGCTAAAATGTACCAAGTTTTGAGGCAGCATTATTGGTGGAGAAGGATGAAAAAGGACATTGTGGTGTATGTGGCTCGTTGCTTAAATTGTCAGCAGGTAAAGTATGAACATCAGAGACCTGGTGGTTTGCTACAGTAGATAGAGATTCCTGAGTGGAAGTGAGAGCGTATCACTATGGACTTCGTTGTTGGGCTCTACGAACTCATACATGCGACTCAGGTGCTTATATGTATACGTATTCACATAATAAATCTGCTTTTTTATTAAGAAAACAGTTTCTCATGAAATGATAAATCCTCTTAAAGGAACATGTTAAAAATATCATTTAAATCTTTGTTTTGAAACTCATTTGTCAAGTTTAATAATATTCAATAATATAACCTTATCAGGTATACAATTATCCACGGAGGAAATCAATTCTCCTTCTAGATGATTAAGAAAATGAACTCTAGTCTTCTTAGACATTCAATTAATATTTCGATTATATTAGCGGTCTAGTATTACTGGCGAGATCACAGGTACAACAGGTAAAGCATGTTAGTGGGTTCTAGACTACCCGGACACGGCATAATAGTAGCTACGCACAGACTCCCGTCACCTCGTTCGTACGTATCCCCCACAAATAGTAGCACTTATTCAGTTAGTTCACCTATGGGGACAATTCTCCTTCACAAAGTTAGAAAGGATACTTACCTCGCTCCGAAATTCCATAACCGGCTTCCAAGCTCTTCCGACGACTCCAATGGATGCACAACGCCCCAAAACTATCCAAATAACGACAAACCAATGAAATTATACTCTAATATTTGTTAAAAATTCGAATTATATAAATTCCCATCTCCGCTCAAAGAATTGACCAAAATGCCCTCGAGCATACGTACCCGGATTCCAAAATTTCTCGAAGATAAATTCTACCCATAGCTTTACTAACTCAATTATACAATTTACTCTAATTTTCATGCTCAAATTCATGGTAAAAGTCTAAAATTCCAAATTCTAGGTCTTCCCCAAAAATCCCAAATTTATACTAATTTTCCATGTCTAAATCCATGTAAGATCACATATTTAACTCAAAAATAGGAAGAAATTACTTACCTGGTGTTGCTTGGTGAAAATCCCTCCTTGAGCTCTCCAAAATCATCCCAACCAAATGAAAAAAATGAAAGAAATGGGCCAAAACTCGTGTTTAAAACAATCTGACCAGCCTTTCTTCCAGTTGTACCTTGAACTGTGCAGGTTGTACATCCTATTACCATTTTCCCTTGTTGTACACCTTCTGTTAAAATGCCCACAAGTCGTTGTAGAAATAGCTAAATGACAAACGGTTTGAATATTTAGAAACTAGACTTGAAGATATTTAATTTGATAGGTTGTACACCATATAAATATTTATATATTCCGAGATATGAGCTTCTAAAGTCGACTCCATGCATCAGAAAATTCTGTTGAAACTGCTCTACCAGTCATCTTCAATCGATCATAACTTTCTGATAAAATGTCCAAATCATGAATGATTTAACTTTCTGGAAACCAGAATGCAAGGGCTAAAACTTTTATGTTTAGAAAATTTTCATATTTCTTAAATATTTATATATATACGCCTCCAAATTTAGCTCTTTGATGCATCAATTGCTGTCCAAAACAGATTTGCAGCAGAAATTTCAGCAGCTATTTTGGCCCGAAATTCATTTCGTTAACCTTCCGAAATCCACCCGAGGCCCTGAGGACCTTAACCAATTATACAACCATGTCCCAAAACATGATACGAACTCGCTTGAAGCCTCAAATCACATAAAAAATGTTGAAATAATGAATCGCACTCCAATTCAAGCTTTATGAACTTTGAAATTGTAAACTTCCACATCTGATGCCGAAACCTATCAAATCACGTCCGATTGACCCCAAATTTTGCACACAAGTCATATTTGACCTTACGGACCTACTCCAACTTTCGGAATTGGAATCTGACCCCGATATCAAAAAGTCAAACTCTCGGTCAAACTTTTCAAAAACCTTCAAATTTCTATCTTTCGCCAAATGACTTCAAAATGATCTACGGACATCCGAATTCACTTCCGATCGCGCTCCCAACTCTAGAATCACCATACAAAGTTATTCCTAGACTCAGAATCCCAAACGAACATCTATAACACAGAAATACCTTACAACCCAAATTTATGAAATTCTTCTAAAATGTTATCTTTCATAATATGCACTGAAACGCTCCCGGGTTATCCAAAGACCGATCCGGAAATACGCCCAAGTGCGAAATCATCATACAAACCTGCTGGAACCTTCAAATTCTGATTCAAAGGTCGTTTACTCAAATATCCAATCTTAGTTGATTCTTCCGACTTAAGGCTTCCGAATTGATAATTTTCTTCCTAAATTGACTCCAAACTTCCTGAAATTCAGTTCCGACCACACCTACAAGTCATAATATTTGAAATAAAGATGTTCATGACCTCAAACTGCTGAACGACGCGCTAGAGCTCAAAACGACCGATCGGGTCGTTACATTCTCTCCCACTTAAACATACGTTCGTCCTCGAACATGCCAAGAACTGCTCTGGAGTTATCTGAAATCACTGTTTAACACCTCATGCACCTGCCCGTGCTACCACAACCCAGTTGAGAAAATTCGCTTGATCAAATCTGAAGATATCCTCTTTTATCCATACAATAAGCTCAGAACCCAGTTCCAACACTTTAAATTCTCTGCCAAGCCTGTTTCTAATATATGAACACCGTACCAACTACCACATTAGGTACCAGAACACGACTGCGTACCTTTGCTGAATAAGCACCATGCACCGCATAATTCATCATCTAACCACCATGACATTCCCTGAACCTTAACAGCCAAAATTCTACGAATCTGATGCTCCCAATGCACCTTATAATATACATACATACATCCTGCTATAATGCTGATGATACCACCACAACGGAGGAGATATGTAGAAATTCCTAACCAGTTGCAGATTTAACCAAACATTTAATATCTCCTCTTGACTTAGATCCTTATCTCATTACGAACCAAATAAGGGTAATTGTCCTTTAATATATTCCGCATAACCTTATCGCACTGATCCCTGGTCCAATAATCTCGTCTCACCCGGTATGAACTGTTCAGACACAAATCATCCCAGACATGACCAACAGTCTCACACGATGCCACAATGCACCAATAGGCCACAACTCGAACATGATACATAAAGAAATGACTTAGGAAGGGACTACTCAACTCACGCAACTAATATGAACTTTCCTCAGAATACATGGAGTAAAACACAATAAAACAGATATAGGGAACCATACTCAACATCTTACTATTGCGGCGTGCAACCCGATCCAAATAATATACCCGTGGCGGCGTGACACCCGATCCCATCATAAAATTCACACAAGGAGATATACACGGAGATGAATTGCTCCCCATTAAAAATTATCGAATATCGGTCACAAGCACGCTAAGTACATAATAACATCCTGGGGAGAGCGATAGAGCCATACGCTACAAAACTCGAGCACAACCGAGGTGCGATATATATACTCTGAATCTCAAGAGCTCTCCTGCTCACATAACATCATCACTACACAAAGACTCAACACTTAGGGATCTATCAAGTCGTTTCACACCTCACACGGCACAACCATAATATACATGAATTTGACAAAGACAGAATGACATCCGATATTCCAACACCCCTCCTTGAGGAGCGTTATACTGAAATGAACACACCTGATTCACATGGAGCCCACAACCACATTGAATCCATTCACAACCCTCAAGCCGATTTCGCTCACACTGCACTAGGTTAATAGCTTTAACTTGGTCCATAATAACCCACTTCCTCTCATAACATGCAAGAACAACCATCATAGCCTGGACAAACACCCCAAAATCCACAACCAACTGAATCGAACGCCTTCCAGGCATAAATTCTCAAATAAGCAATATTGCACTTCCTTATACTTGGTCTAAATCTTTAATCAATCAGGTGACTACATGTCACACTTATACAATCTTCCTATGGTCACGCTCCCACGACCTTCCACACAAGGTAACAGGTCTGCACATCCATA
This sequence comes from Nicotiana knightiana, assembly GCA_005239525.1. Lineage (NCBI taxonomy): Eukaryota > Viridiplantae > Streptophyta > Magnoliopsida > Solanales > Solanaceae > Nicotiana > Nicotiana knightiana. Next base: position 38,752 of record ML404118.1, on the reverse strand, counting down.
CTACCGACCATGCTAACGATGTAAAACAAATCAAGAACCCATAACTAGGATACAAATCCTCTTTCACCAAGCACCAATCTCAGATGACTCTGAAGTCATCACCAACTTACCTTGAACATTCATATCCCTTTTCCCCTTTCTCACCTGAGCTCATGACATCCTTGTCAACACCGAACCGGAACCCTGATCCTTCCAGCTACACACTGACTACTGCACCTAACATGCCAATATGGAATGGCATAGGATTTCCATCATAACTCCCGAACCGCTAATAGGGGAAACACTTAATCACATAGAAACCTTTTACTTACCTCAATTCAAGGGAACCATAACAACACACGTTTAAATTCTCAAAATCACAAAACAGGCAAATCCTCAAGGAGTACTCTATACCACCATAATCTTTCCGGGATCCGCCTACACCTGAAAGGCCATAATACTTCAATGCTTCCAAATAAAATCCATTACGGCGTTCGACAAGCCTCGCACGTACTGGCACAAACTACACGCATAACTTAATCACACTGAAGGAACTGATCACTGCCGTAAGTGCGCCATTTCAACCATGACTAACCACTCTATCTTATTTTAATCACCTTCAATTGCCTCAGGAATAATAGTAACTTCCTTCAACTCATAGCAACTCAACCCTCACTTATCCAGAGTGACCTTGATTCACGAGATCATGCTGCCTAAATCCCGCAACCCGTCTCATATGCTCCTGATAATCTTTCTACAACCTGGAGTTTATTTCTCTCACTCCTCCAATACTATCCTACACGCTGAAAATAACATAGAACACTCCCAAAACCTAACCCTTGTCCAATAGGGCCAACTTTTGCAAATATTAATCGAATCCCATGCACAATTACCATTTTTACCCCTTTCCCCTTAGCTGAAATAACTTTCCAATATGCCGATAATCCGCAACTCAATGAGATGATATTCCTGCAACCCTATCACATGCGGTGGGACTCTTCCACTTAGCCTGAAGCTACTCCTTGCATCATTCTAGACCCCCACCGAAATCCTCTCTCCTTTGCTGACATGATCTTTCTCAACCAATCTGTCAATTTCTTCTAAGTCCTCCTATTAGCATCCCATGAATACTTAAATTCTTTAGCATCATTCACATATTCATCCTCCTACCGGATAGCCACTAGAATCCCTCGCAGACACTTCCCAACCACAAAACCACTAATCTACTCACAGGAGATAACCCACTTGTGGCACGACGTTGTACTGCACACTCTATACAACATCAATACCTCATCCTAAGCCCGTTCTCATTCACCGACTCTACCAGTCCGTCCGCTCTTCATGGACATCTACTAAATGCGCTACAATATCTTCAGATTCACCGCCATATTGCATCCTTCTTCATCCCTAGCGACTTCTCTCTGTTATATACAACCTTCGCCGAAATAACCACATTTCAATTTAAGCTCGCGGACCCAATCACCGTCCACGAAAATCCTCAAACCACTCCAAACTTCTTCCCAAGACAGGCAGCTATCTTACCACTGAACTCATATGCTACACTGTCACTCTCCCACTTTAATTAAACTCATTACTTTAAGAAACTACCCGACTTCCGTCTCTCATGCTTGGAATTTTAGAGATTTAGCCGCCCCTGACACTTTTCACATGTCTTCCTTCATCGCATACTTCTCAATTGCGGCCTCAATTCAATATCATTCTTTGCAACACCTAAACCAGCAGATCACCATAACTTCGACTCCCCGAAGATCATCTTTCTCGAGTTCCTTCATTAGAAATACTCATTCAATACTTGAACCTCCATACACCATGGTCTATGACATCCGCTTCTTCAATACCACTTCACAACATAGATGAATACTTCACCTCGCTTGATAACACCAAGTCTTATCACTTTATCCCCCAGACTTGAACATTCATAGTCCAATTTCCCTTCTTCCGTCGGAACTAAAATACTGAAATCTCGAAATTACACTCTGAGAAGACCTCCCTTCAAGTCATTCATTACCCCAACATATGGGCAAGCATTCTACCACCATATCAACACCGTGCAATAACCAATCAAAAACATCGTCACTACCTGAGCATAGCCTCAAGGCTCTCAGAAACACAGCTACTAAGCTGAAACAACATATTATCCTTCTGCAGGGCAACAAGAATAGCCCCCCAACCAATTACGCATGGAAAATATCTCGCACGACATCCGTAGAACCATTTCAATTACTCAAATTCCTGATTCATAGCAAGTGCTTCGCGATGCGTAAGATTGAGTAGGAAGAAACATAGGCATAAGCCTCAGAGGAATCAAATCGCACGATAAGGAATCAAGAAGGGAAATACTCCTAATAGCCATGTAGCCTCTCGAAGATAAGTACAGACGTCTCTGTACCGATCCGCAAGACTCTACTAGACTTCCTCATGACTCGTGAAACCTAAGGGAACCTAGTTCTCTGATACCAATTGTCACGACCCAAATCTATTAAGGTTGTGATGGCGCCGGACACCATCGTCAGGAAAGCCAATCATTAATTAGTTGAAATAAATTCCTGTTTTAACATTTTTGAAATCATTACCTTTAACTTATTACGTAATAACTAAACAAAAATTTGTTAGGTAAATATGATAGTCTAATATTCCATTTTTATAAAATACATCCCATACATATCCCCCAGAACCCGGTGTCACAAGTGCATGAGCAATTTCTAAGAATTTATACAATCATTTCAAAGCTTGTCAGAGATACAAATCGGACAATGGAATTTAAAATAAAATGAATACAATAAGAGGGAGACTCTGTCAGCTGCGGATTGCATACGGATGATACAGCTCGCCTAAATCTCCAAACCATCCACATCGCTGTGAAAGTACATGTGCAATAAAAACGCACAGCAAGTGTAGCACGAGTACGAAAACAACGTGTACTCAGTAAGTCACCCGCCTAACCTCAGAGAGGTAGTGACGAGAGGTCGAATTAGACACTTACTAGAGGTCAATTTAGTATATTCAACTGAGACACTAAGCATAAATGTCATAGACAATTTGTTAAAATCATGAATAAATAATATCAACTCCTTCCACATTTAACACTTTAAATCTTCGTCATTTCAGTTGACAGTTTAAATTATAATCAGGGATAAGAAACATCAGTCTTATTTCACATTTTACACATCAATTCTCCTTCCTCATAACTGGCCATTAAAACTTCCTTAGGCCGATAAACATGTATAAATCACAGCAAATATGCAGTAAATATCATGCGCAAGCAATGCCGAGGGTCGACGGCCCGAACCAACATAAACATAAACTATGCAATGCCGAGGATCGAATGACTCGAACCATAGATGCATCTATTTTCTCCTCTCGCGAATCAATCATGCGACGTGGTCAACATAATAATAATAATAATGAAGCTAACCTGCTCGCGAATCATACCTGCGCCTCAGGTGCTCATATGTACACATATTCACATAATAAATCCGCATTTTTATCAAGAAAACAGCTTCTCAGGAAATGATAAAATCCTCTTAAAGGAACACGAAAAAAATAGCATTTAAATCTTTGTTTTGAAACTCATTTGCCAAGTTAAATAATATTCAATAATATAACCTTATCAGGTATACAATTATCCACGGAGGAAATCAATTCTCCTTCTAGATGATTAAGAAAATGAACTCTAGTCTTCTTAGATATTCAATTACTATTTCGATTATATTAGTGGTCTAGTATTACTGGAAAGATCACAGGTACAACATGTAAGGCATGCTTGTGGGTCCTAGACTACTCGGACATGGCGTTATAGTAGCTACGCACCGACTCCCGTCACCTCGTGCGTACATACCCCCCACAAATAGTAGCACTTATTGAATTAGTTCACCTATAGGACAATTCCCCCTCATAAAGTTAGAAAGGGGACTTACCTCGCTTCGAAATTTCATAACCAGCTTCCAAGCCCTTCCGACGACTCCAATGGATGAACCACGCCCCAAAACTATCCAAATAACGAGAAATCAATGAAATTATAGTCTAATATTTGTTAACAATTCAAATCATATAAATTCCCATCTCTGCTCAAGGAATTTACCAAAATGCCCTCGGGCCCACGTGCCCGGATTCCGAAATTTCTCGAAGATAAATTCTACCCATAGCTTTACTAACTCAATTATACAATTTACTCTAATTTTCATGCTCAAATTCATGGTAAAAGTCAAAAATTCCAAATTCTAGGTCTTCCCCAAAAATCTCAAATTTATACTAATTTTCCTTGTCAAGGAGTTCCTAAATATTCTCTTTCAATTCCTTTAACTCCACTAGTGCCATACAATACGGTGGAATAGAAATAGGCTGAGTGCCTGGCACCAAATCGATACCAAAATCCATATCCCTGTTAGGTGGCATNTGTCACGACCCAAAATCTATTAAGGTCGTGATGGCGCCGGACACCATCGTCAGGCAAGCCAATCATTAATTAGTTGAAATAAATTCCTGTTTTAACATTTTTGAAATCATTACCTTTAACTTATTACGTAATAACTAAACAAAAATTTGTTAGGTAAATATGATAGTCTAATATTCCATTTTTATAAAATACATCCCATACATATCCCCCAGAACCCGGTGTCACAAGTGCATGAGCAATTTCTAAGAATTTATACAATCATTTCAAAGCTTGTCAGAGATACAAATCGGACAATGGAATTTAAAATAAAATGAATACAATAAGAGGGAGACTCTGTCAGCTGCGGATTGCATACGGATGATACAGCTCGCCTAAATCTCCAAACCATCCACATCGCTGTGAAAGTACATGTGCAATAAAAACGCACAGCAAGTGTAGCACGAGTACGAAAACAACGTGTACTCAGTAAGTCACCCGCCTAACCTCAGAGAGGTAGTGACGAGAGGTCGAATTAGACACTTACTAGAGGTCAATTTAGTATATTCAACTGAGACACTAAGCATAAATGTCATAGACAATTTGTTAAAATCATGAATAAATAATATCAACTCCTTCCACATTTAACACTTTAAATCTTCGTCATTTCAGTTGACAGTTTAAATTATAATCAGGGATAAGAAACATCAGTCTTATTTCACATTTTACACATCAATTCTCCTTCCTCATAACTGGCCATTAAAACTTCCTTAGGCCGATAAACATGTATAAATCACAGCAAATATGCAGTAAATATCATGCGCAAGCAATGCCGAGGGTCGACGGCCCGAACCAACATAAACATAAACTATGCAATGCCGAGGATCGAATGACTCGAACCATAGATGCATCTATTTTCTCCTCTCGCGAATCAATCATGCGACGTGGTCAACATAATAATAATAATAATGAAGCTAACCTGCTCGCGAATCATACCTGCGCCTCAGGTGCTCATATGTACACATATTCACATAATAAATCCGCATTTTTATCAAGAAAACAGCTTCTCAGGAAATGATAAAATCCTCTTAAAGGAACACGAAAAAAATAGCATTTAAATCTTTGTTTTGAAACTCATTTGCCAAGTTAAATAATATTCAATAATATAACCTTATCAGGTATACAATTATCCACGGAGGAAATCAATTCTCCTTCTAGATGATTAAGAAAATGAACTCTAGTCTTCTTAGATATTCAATTACTATTTCGATTATATTAGTGGTCTAGTATTACTGGAAAGATCACAGGTACAACATGTAAGGCATGCTTGTGGGTCCTAGACTACTCGGACATGGCGTTATAGTAGCTACGCACCGACTCCCGTCACCTCGTGCGTACATACCCCCCACAAATAGTAGCACTTATTGAATTAGTTCACCTATAGGACAATTCCCCCTCATAAAGTTAGAAAGGGGACTTACCTCGCTTCGAAATTTCATAACCAGCTTCCAAGCCCTTCCGACGACTCCAATGGATGAACCACGCCCCAAAACTATCCAAATAACGAGAAATCAATGAAATTATAGTCTAATATTTGTTAACAATTCAAATCATATAAATTCCCATCTCTGCTCAAGGAATTTACCAAAATGCCCTCGGGCCCACGTGCCCGGATTCCGAAATTTCTCGAAGATAAATTCTACCCATAGCTTTACTAACTCAATTATACAATTTACTCTAATTTTCATGCTCAAATTCATGGTAAAAGTCAAAAATTCCAAATTCTAGGTCTTCCCCAAAAATCTCAAATTTATACTAATTTTCCTTGTCAAGGAGTTCCTAAATATTCTCTTTCAATTCCTTTAACTCCACTAGTGCCATACAATACGGTGGAATAGAAATAGGCTGAGTGCCTGGCACCAAATCGATACCAAAATCCATATCCCTGTTAGGTGGCATGCCAGGCAGGTCAGCAGGAAACAGTCGGGAAAATCACGGACCACAGGAATATAATCAATAGTGGGATCTCAGCACTGACATCCCTCACAAAGGCCAAATATGATAAACACACTTTCTCTACCATACACTGAGCCTTCAGGTAATAAATCACCCTACTAGGCACATACTCAATCGAACCTCTCCATTCAACCCTCGAAAATCCTGGCATCGCTAAGGTCACGGTCTTGGCGTGACAATCTAGAACATCATGACACAAAGACAGCCAATACATGACCAATATCACATCAAATTCAACCATGCTAAGCAATAATAGATCCACTCGGGTCTCTAGACCACCAATAGATACCATAAATGTCCGATACACATGGTCCACAACAATAGTACCTCCAACCGGGGTCGACACATGGACAGATGTAACTAGGGACTCACGGGGCATATCCAGAAAATGGGCAAAGTATGATAAAACATAAGAATACATGGAACCTAGATCAAATAAGATCGAAGTATCTCGGTGACATATTGAAACAATACATGTAATCACTGCATCTGAGGCCATAGCATCTGGTCTGGCTGGAAGTGCATAAAATCGATCTTGACCTCCACCTGATCGACCTCCCCCTCTAGGGCGGCCTCTAGCTGACTGGCCCCCACCCCTAGCTGCCTGTGCGAGTGGTCAAGTAACTGGTGTTGAAGCTGAAGGCTGGCTCCTCTAGTGGAATGAAGCATCCGAAAGACGGGGACAAAACTTCTTGATATAAACCAGATCACCACACTCAAAGCAACCCCTCTCAGCAAATGATAGTGGGGACTGAAGGGAACCCCTAGAACTAGAATAACCACTAGAAGAACTACTCATCGAAGAACCCTGAAATGATGGTGGCCGAGACGAACTCTAGGCTAGAAGAGCACTAAATGAGGAACGGCCCGGAAGAGAGCTGTGGGGACCATGCCCCGATGACGCACCACTGTAGGCTGGGCGGACTAGTTGAGGAGGCCCAAATGAACAGCCTCTGCTGTGCCGAGACTGCCCTCCTGAATGAACACCTCCAAAACTACCAGACCCTCGAGGCCTCTTGACCTCCCTCTCGACTCGCTCCTGGCGGCGAACGGACTCAATCTTCTGGTAATGTCAACAACCTCCTTAAAAGAAGAGTCAGATACCCTCTCCCCGGTTAGAAAAATCTGAAGCTAATAAGTAAGGCCATCAACGAACCTCCCAATCCTCTCCCTATCCGTGGGAACTAGCCAAATAGCATGATGGGCCAACTTGGAGAACCTCATCTCATACTGCATCACGGTCATGTCCCCCTGATACAGCTTCTTGAACTCATTGCACAGCTCATCCCTGTGGGACTGCAGTACATACTTCTTCAGGAAAAGAATGGAGAACTGATGCCAGGTAAGGGGAGTTGCATCAACAGTTCTACGTCTGTCATATGCCTCCCACCAAGTGAGTGCAACTCCTGAGAACTGGAAGGTAGTAAATGGGACCCCACTAGCCTCCAATATCCCTGTTGTGCGAAGAATTCTCTAACACTTGTCTAAGAATCCCTGAGCATCCTCGCCCTCGGTACCACTGAAAGCCGGAGGCATCCTTGCCCTCTATACTAAATCTCTCCAACCTGCGTTGCTCATCGTCTGCCAAAGCTGGGACCACAAAAATCTTGGGCTAGGGAAACCGGCTGGGCTGGATCTACCGCCGGTGTCTGAAGCCCCTGGATAACCTGATCAGGTGTCTAGGGCAACTGGATTCTAAGTGCCTCCCCTGGCCTGAGAAGTAGCGGCAGTAGTAGACATAGCGACTACATGTGCAAGACTGGTGCACACCGTCAAAATCTGAGCTAGGCTCTCCTGAAGACCCGGAATCACGATAGGCATTGCCGGTGCCTGAGCCGGTCCCACTGGAAAATCTGCGGCGGGGACCTGATCTTGAACAATGAGAGGGTCCACAGGTACTGCCCCGGCTCCTGTGCGGGTTGCACCACTCCCTCTATCACAGCCTCGATTGCGGCCTCGACCTATCACTGGTCTAGCTGGTGTCTGGTCACCCTGATCGGTAGCGCGAGTCCTCACCATCTGTGAGAGAATGAAAACAACAGAATTTATTTCCAGGAATCAACAGTTTTGCACAACAGAATTCAAGAATGTGAGATTTTTCCTAAGGGTTCTGTAGCCTCTCAAAGATAAGTACAAACATCTCCGTACCGATCCGCAAGATTCTACTAAACATGCTCATGACTGGCGAGACCTATTTAACCTAGGGCTATGATACCAAACTGTCACGACCCCAAAACACCCGTTGTGATCGCGCCTGCCGTGGGATCAGGCAAGCCACACATTTTTTGTTGAAGTAAAATTGTTTTTTTTTTTTAAAAAAAATTCAAATTCAGTAGCAAAAGTATCAAAAATAATCCATTTAAAAGTTTAACATCATTTAAAGATAAACCCACATCTAGTGTCACCGAGCCACGAGCTACTATAAATACAATATCGAAATGTAAGCTGACATGATACTGTCTGAAGAAAAATGAAATACAATAGGAAGATAAAGAAGGAGAAATCGAGGCTGCGATCGCCAGCTGCTACCTCGAAGACTCCAGGGAACTCTGTCAGCCAATCGACCACTGCTACCGGGCCTTGATGAACCTGGATCTGCACACAAGGTGCAGGGGGTAACGTGAGTACACCAACTCAGAAGTAACGAACCCAAAATACGGGCTGAGAGGTAGTGATAGATTAAACCTCAATAATTGTAATGAAAACAGTACACATAATTTAGGCATGTTCACAGTTTAAATAGATAATGAAAACAGAATATGACCGATATGATAAGTAACCCAGGTACATCTCAGTACTCTACATGCATATGTATCAACAGTGTGGAAATGCACCTAATGCTCACAACTCTCACATCTAAGTCCACTCAGTATTGTATGTGGCTCTCGGGCCCAGGGAAGATCTATCCCAGATAGTACACAAACACAGGTGATAGTAGTCACTCAGTACTGAGGATAAAGGCTGATCCATCCCCACGGAGAAGATCCATCACCGGAATACAATACTCGGACAAGATCCATGTCCAGGGACGATCCATCCCTCACATAGCATCAACTTCGGACAAGATCCATTCCAAGGGAAGATCCATCCCTCAATATCAATGCGCTTACTAGGGGTGTAATGACTACGGAGGGGCTCCTATTAGCCCAAGCGCTATATCAAGCCAACAAAGTCATGATCAGAGTATCTCGGCGATGTGCAGTCCAATCTCATAACTGTCTCAATAACAGGATCTCGGCCTCACTTAGTCATTACTCTCCCATCTCGCTCACATGGGCTCACAGATGCATGAACTAGCCCGAAAAATGATAAATTTATAAAATCAACAATTACCGAGACTGAGGCATGAAATTATATGCTATGACAGGACTGAGTATACAAAATCAAATAAACACATAAGGAGATAGCAATATACGACCACTCAGGTCGCAGCATTATCGGTGTGAAGCCCTAGAATTTGACTTAGCATGATTTCTAGCATGTTCACATTAACCACATCAATAAAAGTGCGGATATCAATCCAAAATACCTACTCGACAGTGCCATGGGATGGGCCAGGCCACAAATCACTCGGTGCACGCCCGTCACTTGGCATGTGCGTCACCTTAATTATAGTCATATATCATATAGTTCAGGGTTTCAAACCCTCAGAAGTGTGGAAACGTTACTTACCTCAAAACCGGCTAAAATCCTAGCCCTCGATGCCTTTTCCTCTAGACTCGACCTCCGATTTCTCCAAATATACCAAAAAGCATATTTATATGATTAATATATACCAAGGAACGAAACCCACTCGAAAATTATCAAATTCACACAAAAATCCCGAAATTGACCAAACCCGAACCTCGGACCCACGTTTCAAAATTTGATAAAAAATAACATCACAAGACTCCTATCCTCCCACGAGTCTATACATACCAAGAACATCAAAATCAGACCTCAAATGACCCATCAAATCCCAAATTAAAAGTCTCCAATTACGAGCCCTAATTTCCCCATTTTTGTCACTAATTTCCATAATTTTCACCCCCAATATGTCAAATAATCAGAAAGAGTTTTAAGTCCAAAAATCTTACTTCCACGAAGAACCCTCGAATTTCCTCTTCAAAACCCTCCAAAATGCTTCAAACCCGCACACAAATGGTGGAAAAATAACAAAAATTCGCTAAGGCATCTATTTATATGTTCTGTCCAGCGATGACTGCATCACCGGCTTAATTCTCGCACCTGCAGACCCGCACTTGCGGCCACCCCTCCGCATCTGCGGAAATCACAGAACAGATCACACTAGTAACCCTCTAAGGCCAAAAACTCCTCCGCTAACCATCCGAACTCATCCCGAGGCCCTCGAGGCCTCAACCAAAAGTACCAACAAATCATAAATGATCACCCAGACTTAGTCGAACACTCGAAATACCCAAAATAACACCGAAACGTGAAATCAACCCATGCTTCAAGCCTAACGATTTTCAAACTTTCCAAAAATCATCAACGATGCCGAAACTACCCAAAACTCGTCCGAATGACTTGAAAATTTGTGCACACACCAAAAATGATGCTACGAACCTGTTCCAACTTTCAGAATTCCATTTTGATCCTGATAGCTAATTTTCCACTGCCGACCGAAAAGTACCAAAATCTCAATTTCGCCAATTCAAGATTAACTCTACTCCGTACCTCTAAACCACATTCCGAACACACTCTTAAGTCCCAAATCACCTAACAAAGCTATTTGAGCCCTAAAATCTACATTTTGATGTCGTTTACCTAATAGTCAACTTTCGCTTGACTTTTCCAACCATAAGGCCAACTTAAGAGACTAAGTGTCTCATTTCTCACCACGACCGTTTCGAACCCAAACCAACCGACCCAACACATCATAAATAGGATAATCAACAATTGACAAAGCATAAACAGGAAAAACGGGGCTAATCTCACGGAACGACCGGCCGGGTCATTACAAAGGCTAACTTTGCCTTCTTCTTGTGTGCTCCTATAGTTTTCATCCCTTTACTTGGATCTCCTAGGATAAACTTTTGAGGGTATTCTGGTTCACTCCTCCATTCAATTGGTCATGTTATGCTTGTAGGAGTAGTCGACTCTATCTGTGCTTCTGGTTGACTGTTTCTAATTTCATCAATCGACTCTACGACATTTTCTACCCTGTTAGTTGACTCTTGGAGATTGCTTGACTGAGTTGTTTCTTGATTTTGATCTTCATCAGCTGCAATATTGAGTAATCATCAATAATAACAAATGCATATTATTTTCCTCCTATGCTAGCATTTCTAGTAGGTCCAAACAAGTCCATATGAAGTAGTTATAAAGGCTTAGATGTAGACACAATGTCTTTGATTTTGAAAGAGTTCCTAGTCTACTTACCAATCTGACATACATCACACACATGCCTTCTAGAAAAGTTGAGTTTGGGAAGACCAATAACTAAATCATGCTTGAATAGTTTATCTATAAGATGCATACTAGCATGACCAAGTTTCTTATGCCATAACCATGGATCATCAGACATGGATGTTAATCAGATATGACCATCTATATTTTCAAACCGATCAAGAATGTAAGCATTTTCATACCTTTTTCATGGAAGGATTATTTTACCTGACTCGTCTTCAATAGCACAACCTGTTTTCTTGAATTTTACCTCATATCCGGAATCACACCGTTGGCATTGTAGTTGAGTCCATCTACCAGATAGACTTCAGTAATATCGCAGTTATTATTGAATGGGACTGTGCCAGTGCCAACTATCTTCCCCTTTGAGTCATCTCCAAATTTAAAACTTCCACTATTTATTTTAGTGACCTCTTTGAATAGTTTTTTGTCACGTGTCATATGGATGGAACACCCACTATCTAGCTACCATTTTCCTTTGCGGCTTTTTCTGAGGTGTTCCTGCAAAATATAGAAATTACATTCTCTTAGGTACCCAAGCTTTCTTGGGTCTTTGTTGGTTAGTATTACTAATATTAGGATTGTCTTTGGGTTTCCAAATCCACGCTGGAATATTTGATTTTCGAAAGTGACAAATGTAATATTTATGCCTATTTTTATTACAAAAGTGACATACAGAAGGTGATCCATTTTTGGATCTTCCACTAGTGCTTGTGGACTCTATTTTGTTTGGTCCCTTTTCAGTTGACTTGTAAGTCGCCTGGTTGGACTTAACAGAACTATGACTGGTGGATTTGTGCATGCCATTGAGTTGCATTTGCAATTCCTGAAATTCTTCTTGAAATACTTCTATTTAAATTTCACACACTTCAAGCTTGAATTTCCAGTCTTTCTTTGCCCTACTGAGTCCCTTTGGTACATTCATCAACTTTTGAGACTCTTTTAACGTAAGGTCAAGAATATCCTGCAATTCATTGCATCTTTCATAGTTGTGGGATCTTACCTTGCTTGTTTCACCTCGTACCATGAAACAATTTTTATTTTCATCCTTGCATTCGTCATCTGAAATAACTTCATTTGTCTAGCAGCCTGAAAGTTTGTTTATATCATTCTCCAGAATTGTTATGAAGCACAGATTTTCTATTTGTTCTTGTTCTGGAACGTCTTCATCACTCTAGCTTCCAAAGGATTTATTTTTGTTAAATCCTTTGGCAACTTTTCTTTTTAGATCTGGGCATTCAGCTTGTACATGGACGTATCTTCCACATTCATAATATTTTCTATCATTCTTGTCCTGCTCATTGTATTTCTTGGTTCGCCTTGATGGTATTGTTCCTCTTCTTGTGTTTCTGTATCTTCTCATTAAACTATCCATGTTCTTTGATACCATGGAATTTCTTCCTCGAGGGCTTCAGGGTCATCGTCAATGTCATTTTCTATCATGTCAGTTGTAGCCTTTAATGCGATTGTTTTCTTCTTTTCTTCGTGAGTTGTTTTCTTGAGATGAGTCTTTTCAAACGCAATAAGATTCCCTCGAAGTTCATCATACAATAATTTTTTTAGATCTTGTGATTCAAGTGCAACTACTTTTGTCTGCCAAGTCGTAGGGAGACTTTTCAGAATTTTCCGAACTTGATCACCACGTGTATATGGTTCACCAAAAGCTTTAGATCACTGATAATCTTGCTGAACGTTGCAAACATTTATTTAATGGTTTCTCCTTCTTTTATCTAGAAGAGTTCATAATCATGAACCAACATATTAATATGCGTTTCTTTCACTTTGTTGGTTCCTTCATAAGTGAATTCTAGTTTATCTCATATTTCTTTGGTTGTATCACAACTAGATATTTTTTCATATTCTTCTCCACTTATAGCATTATAAAGTAGGTTTCTGGCCTTAGCATTGACTTGAACAACTTCCATCTGCTTGTCTGTATATTCGTCTATATCTTCTGGATCAGCAGTAGGTTGTGCTGTTACGGGCAGTGGGTAGTTCCCTTTCTTGATTTCTCGCCAAACTTTGACATCATATGACTTTGCATGTATTTCCATACGCACTTTCTAGTGAGAAAAATATGTCCATTGAAATAAGGTGGCCTGACTTGTGATGTTCCCTCTTGAAAAAGTGCTCCAATAATTTTTCATGATCTTTTCTCACAAGATGTTAAGCAAAGAATAGTGAGACTTGCTCTTATACCAATTGAAAGTACAAGGTGGGGAGAGGGTGATTTGCTTATTATAAAAATAGTTATTATAAGTTGACTAGTTTACCAATTAGTCGACTAGAAATAATAGCGAGATAGTAAGAAGTACAGAATTAAAATGCAGAAGTAAAGTGGAGGAATTAAAGACACGAGTTTTTATACTGGTTCGAATTCAATGTGAATCAGTCTTTCTTTTTCAATGATTGAGTTTCTTGAGTACAAAGTGAATGGTGTAGTTTTACACCAACTGCTCAGTTTTCTATGTCTCTTATATTTTCTTGATACAATGTCTCACCCGTGATTTTCTCCCTTTCGTCTCTAACTTGTTACACAACAGATCTAGTAAAGCTATAATGTTTGTTTGAAGTAGAACAAAGAGACGGTAATTGGTTTGATCAAAGTATATTTCTTCAAGTCTGAAATGATCGTATATATACTTTCCAGGAGGCCTTAGAGTCTGGAGAGACTTGCGAACCGAAGAGATTTGATCGTTGAAAGGAATCGAAGATTGATTCTTTCCAAGAATAAGGTCGAATCCCGTTATACTTCCTTGATGAGTGGACTTGATAGCTTTCCATCTTTGAGCCTTGATATCCGTCGGATGTCCAGCGTTGGAAAACTTTAGTACTTTTTTCCTTTTTATTGTTGATAGCTTCAATCATTTTCTGATTGATAACTTCCTTCAGCTTTGATTTCTCTCCTTGATGGCTTCAATCATCCTCTGATTGATATCTTCCTTCAACTTTGATTGATTATCTATTTTCGGATCTTTATTGCTAGTTGATTCCTTGATGACTTTAGTCAATCTTTGATTGATACCTTTCTTCTTACTTTGATTCTGATTATTGCCTTGAATCCCTATATCCAATATGCTTATATTATTTTTCATCATTAAAACTAAAATCTAACCCAGCTTTTACCAATTCATATGCGGAAACCAGTCCACTAAGTACTTGTGTTCCCTGTTTCTAAGCAAAGGCAAAGCCAGTTAGGATTGGTTGGCTCACTACAAAAAGACACCAAACTAAAAATCGATGGAAAAGTGAAACAGGAGGAGTGGTCGCTATTTTGTCGTACTAGTTAGCCTTGTGATATTATAGTATTAAGATAAGGTCATGAGTCTTCGGTTTACAGAAGAGCCCCCATTTATCATTAGTGGCGGAGCCTGAATTTTCATTAAGAAGAATTAAAATAAATAAAAATAAACTCACTAAGAAGTTAATGAGTGTTATTATATATTATATATACATATAATTTTTTTAATTATCGAACTAAACAGTATAATTTTTCGATCAAATAGTGTCACCCCTTCGAAATTTTTTAGTGAATTTTTAACATACATACAAGAAAAGTAAAAGAAATTCATTGATCTACTTTTCTTTTATTAAAAGTTATCACTATTTGAGCTCGATCGAATTGTTTGGTACCGGTGCAAAGAAGAAAGTTCTGTCGAAAAAAAAAGTTACTGTTTTTTTTCTTTGTATAATAGCCTTCTTAAATACATTTATAACACAGTACTTCTTATATGGGTAAAATTGTTAAACAACAGATGAGTGCTCGAAAAGTTGGCATGTGAAAGTAAAGACAGATAATATATGAGTCAGCAAATAGGTAGGACCAGATATGAACATGTGACCAAAAGGTGCTTAACGGGTGAGCCGGGCCGGTCCAGATTAAGAATAAAGTGACCGGTCGATCACCAATCCGAGCCGGTTACCGATTTTTTCAAACCGGGCTTAACGGGTCCGGGTCTATCCGGAAAAAAACTAAACCTTAACGTTACAGGTCCAAGGGACCGGGCCAGCGGGTTTATGTTTTTTTTATTTTTGTATTTTGTATAATATCGTAATTTATACTAATATAAATTAAAAATATAAAACAAAAAACAATCTTATATTTGAAATTCTGAATATTTCATTGAGAATTTAAAATAATAGAATTCAATGAAGATGAAAAAGAATTGTACTTATAATTTGCAAGTTCCTTTTTTATTTCAAACTTACAAATTAAAGTTTACATTTAACAACAACTAAATTAACGGGAAAAAAAAAGAGTAAAATCAAATTTTTCATTGCGTAATAATACTTCAAATTAATCTAACGAACTAAAACATTAAGCATAACTGCATAAATACGTCTAATAATTTTAAAATAACACAAATTGTCTCAAATAAACTTAAATACGAATTTCTGGAGGACGCTCAAGACAACTTTTCACATGCCTCCTTAAACAGCTTGTGCCCACCCACACTAGACAAAGATTTAAGACTCGACCACAGTTCTTACACTTTACTTTATGAACTTCTTCATTTTCTTCTACCACCTCAAAGTGTTCGCAAACATATGAGCGCACTCTAGAAGTACGGGTCATGATTTAACTTGATTTGAAAATTTGATTTTTAGAAATGAGAGATGAGTGAAGAAATGAATAAAAGGGGAGGGTGTCTTTATACTTTTTCAAAGGGCTAAATTAATAATTACTAAAAGTGTTATTTAAAAAAAATTGCCCAAAAAAGAGCTATTCTTTCAAAATATCCTTTGGGCAACGACCAAATTTGAAGTTGATCGTTGCCAACGGTTAAATGCCTTAAAAAAATAAAAGTAAAAATAAAATAAAAATCGAAAATAGCCGTTGAACCAGTCCGGTCGGTCTGGTTAATCGGTTCAACAGTGTTTTCTATTGACCGGTTCGGTTAACCGGGATTTTTTTTTATGGACCAACCCTCCTAACTCAGCCCACCCGGCTCCCTAACTACCTGGGCTTGTCCAGATTTTTCATATTAAAGAAGAACTTAATTTGAGGATCTTGTCTCCTTGAATAGAGCTATAAACAGTAGAATTTGTATTTATTGTTGGACAGAAAAAAATCAATCAGCTGTACACAAAAACTAAAATCTGCTCTCATTCTATTTGCTTTAAAATTTGTACACAAAAAATTTCTCTCTTTTTGCTTTAGATGTTGTTTTTATTATCGTTTTCGGAGTGGCTTATTATATAGTCAGGCTTGTATTCTATTTAAACTTATTTAATCAATCCATTTTTTTCTTAATTATATTATATTCTTGAATTAAATTAATCAATGTGTCTATAAATCACATTACAAATTCAATTGCACTTCTTACCCTCTCTCTCCTCCCGAATTAGCTAACTTAAATTGGAAGATATTTGTCAGGATATATGTTAAAATACATACACCATGATCGTTGGTTTATAAAGACTATATAGGGTAGAAAAACATGTTTATGAAGAATAGTATAAAAGTGGGTTGCATGAAATTTACTGAAACTGCAATAACAATGAAGATTAGAAAATGTAAAAGGACCTTACTAGTAATTAGTAGTCAGACATTTTTGTACCAATTTCTTCAAAAGTTAAAAAGAAAAATAATGCTCAATCGACTATTAAAGTAAATAAATATTATAGTGAGAATTCTTCTTCTTCTTCTTCTTTTAAGTGTAGTGTTCTCTCGAATATTTTAAGTGTCTGATTGACTCAAGCCTCGGAGGAGAGCAATCTCTTGTGGAAAAAAGGCAATTGCCTGGCAAGATCCGACTAAGCCTTTGATATCAACTTGTCACGGCCCGGAATTCCCACCTTTCGGATCGTCATGACGCTAAACATTTCACTTGCTAGGCAAGCCAACGTTAGAGTAATTCTTTACCAATTTTAACCACTTTGAACAATTTAACCAATAACCAGAAATGAAGCTAAAATGAAGTACGAAATAGCATAATTGTCACGACCCAAAAACCCTCCGAAGGAGTCGTGATGGCACCTAGTCTCTAACACTAGGTAAGTCTAACATTAAAAGAAATAACGACAATATTTACTAACTTCGAACAATTCCGAAATAGAAATCTAAACAATTCATAATCCCAAAACCGGTAGTACAAGTCATAAGCCTTTCTAGGAGTAGTTGTACAAAATGAATATATCACGGTTCCAGAACAAAATAAAACAATGAAAATAAGTACAATAGAAGGTGACTTCGAGACCTGCGAACGCAGCAGCAGGTTTACCATGAGTCTCCACAGCAACGATCAGCACAACTATTAACGATCAAATACCTGGATATGTACAAAAATGTACAGAAGTATAGTATGAGCACACCACAGCGGTGCCCAATAAGTATCAAGACTAACCTCGGTAGATTAGTGACGAGGAACAATCAAGACACCTACTGGTCAAATCGATTGAGCGTGATATGATAATAAACTACCAAGATAAAGATAACAAAGTAATGTCAATAGCAGGGAGAGATCAAACTACAAACAATAGAGACAATAAAGAAAAACACATATGGTAACGAAAGATAACCAAGTAAATTAACACCAACCTGGTTGGAACACAAACAAGTAAAATGTGCTCAAATGAAGAAGGCGATGCTAACTCAATCAATCACACCATTTCTAATACACAATCCCGACCATCTCATTCCTCAGTGTCTCATGTCATAAATCTCAATTTCCAAACCCTTAGCACACATGGCACCTTGTGCCTACATATTTCCATCTCACTTTGCACAACAAAATTAACGTACTACCCAGAACATAATGTCCGCAACCAATGCAATTAAGACGCTCAAGGACTCTCATTTATATAACATAAAATAAATTTTTAGTTTTCAAACCAATTAGGAAATCAGCGAGAAAAGAGGAACTTATTTTTTTTAAATCATTTGAATGAAGAAAATACCCTTTTCAAATAAAATACAACATCAAATAAGCTATTTCCTTTAATATAGGATTTATTAAATTAAAACTTAATAGAAATTCCTTTTTAAGTAAGATCAAATCTCAAACGGGTTAAGAAAATTTAATTGATAAACTAATTGAAATAAAATATAACAATTATTGGAATTTGAATTATTGGAATGTGTATATATTTATATATGGCGAGTTCAAATTTAAAAGGTCATACAAAGTAGCGTAATACTAATTTCTTTATTTTAAATCACTATACTACTAGAAACATAGTAGGACATGAGGAAATGATTCAACATAGTAAATTTACATTGAAAAATAATTAACCAGAGTGATAATCTCAGGAAAAGAATTCAAGGAACAACGGCAAGTCAATAACTCAATGTCAATAACCCGATCCTCAAAGCTCAGTGGAACCCAAAATACAAATTATCAAAGTCTTGTAAAAATTATTTAGGGTCTTATCAGTATCCAGCTATAACCAATCCCTAAGTGAAATGTAAAACTACTGAATAACTTGCACAGTCAAAAAGGAATGCATAAGTACATATATTGTTGCGGCGTGCAACCCGATCCCACCAATCCTCCCTTATTCCTCCTTAACAATTACAATAACAGTAAATAATATTTAATATGTTGCAGCGAGCAACCCAGTCCCACCAGTCCTCCATTATTGATCCTTAATACATCACCCTTATTCCTCCTGTTGAGGCATGCAACCCGATCCCACCTGTTCCCCCTTATTACTCATGTTGCGGCGCGCAACCCGATCCCACCAAATATTAGTTTAAATCAACAACAACAACCAATCCATAACTCCGTTACAAAAAATTTCTACTACCAAGAGTATGAGTACACGACAACAAGAGAATAATGTCACAATCAAAGGAATACAAGAACCTTTACAAAAACAACAAGATATGTAAGGCACGTGATAACTACCCAGATAATCATAACAATTTAGACATGTAGCATATATGCACAGGGTCATAGAGGAACTCACAGTTAAGAAGTAACAAAAGAACAAGAAAGGCAATAACTTCAACTGAGGAAAATAAGGCCAAACAACGATCAAGAGGTAAATAAATGCTAACAACAGCATATAGAGCTTGTAAGTGTAGCCTAACAACAAGATACCACATATTATGACAATTTGATCAAAGGCATGGAAAAAGACTAGACAATCTAACCGGTCAAAACTACATATAAACAGTGTACCCACTCGTCATCTTGCGTAAACAGCTTTCACATATCGAGATACAACAAGTGACTCAATTCCTAAGGGGTGGTTTCCCCCCACACAAGGTTAGGCAAGATACTTACCTCAATAGCGTAAAATCCTACTCCGAGATGCCCTCGTCTCTAGACTAGGTCTCCAAAAGCTCCGGATCTAACCATAATCATATTAATACCATCAACATAGGGTAACGAATCGAATTCCACAATGAAAACTACAAGATATGCCAAAAATCCGAAATCGGCAAAAAACCGACCCTCGGGCCCACGTCTCAAAATAGTCAAAAATGACAAAATTAGAAACCTCGTTCACTCCCGAGTCTAACCATATAAAATTCGTCAAAATCGGACTCCGTTTGGTCCCTCAAATCCCCACCTCAAACTCTCCAAAACTCAAGCCCTAACTCTTTCAATTTCACTTTGAAATCATCAGTCAAATCCCAAAGACGAAGATGGATTCATGAAACATAACCAAAACCGAGTAGAGAACACTTACCCCAATCCATATGGTGAAATCACCTCCAAAATCGCCCAAATCCGATCTATCCAACTCAAAATATGACAGTATGAACAAACCCTTGTTTTATATATTTTTCTACCAGTTATTCTGACTCGTATCTCATGCCAAACGATCTCGAAACTGGCTTTTTATACCTCCAATGGATTCCTTGTGAAATTATCATCAAGTTAAGCTTTTTAATCACTCGATTTGACCTTATAATGATGGAGATATATTGGTTTCAATATTTGCAAATAGTGCACATTTTTAAGTACGCTGCCAGTGGCAATTTCGTAATTAATCTAAAAAATCTAACAACCCAATTATTAGTAAAATGACCATAAAATTCTCATACGATGTCCAAATTCGGCGATTATTTTTTGTTACGGTTCCGTATTTACGATATGGATCTAATGCTTCAATCAAAAAAAGAAATCGGAGCTCATTTGTTCAATATGGTAGCATTTATGCTTGAAGAAACGACGCTGAAACATATCAAATCAACTCGGAATGAGCTGAAATTTTGCATACAAGTCCTAACACATCATACAGAGCTACTTGTGCCCCCCAAAGTATCGAGCAAAGTGCAAATTCTCAAAACGACCGGTCGAGTCATCACAATAACAATCTGATATATAGTACAACCCGGATCTAGAGTCACAAGTACATGAGCTTCTAGAGGTTCTACATATAGAGTCTGAAGTAAATACAAATGTCTCGAATGAGACGAAAACCTGGAATAAGGAAAGGGGAAGAGAATTTCAAGGTTTGCGGGCGCCAGCAGGTCTACTTCAAGTCTTTAAATGCTAATACGAGTTGATGCTCCTCACGGACAACTGGGACCAGTATCTTAATTTGCCCAAGAAGTGCAGAGTGTAGTATGAGTACAGTTGATCCAATGTAATCTGTAACTGTCGAGCCTAACCTCGGCGAGGTAGTGACGAGGCTATGACAGGACACCCACGTAATTAAACATGTACAAATGAAAATATACGTACAACATAACAACAAATAAAGAATTAACATGTACTAATGGGATGGGATGTCATGGCCCGGAATTCCCACCATCGAGATTGTGATGACGCCTAACATTTCACTTGCTAGGCAAGACAACATTAGAACATTTTACTTCTTTTAGCATTTTAAACAGTAACATTGATAAGGAACTAAAATAACAGATATGTTCTAAGTACAAATGCGAAAATTAAACAGCCAGTCGTCTAATACAAATCACTGAATCTGGTGCCATGAGTTCACGAGCTTCTAAAGTAATACACATAAAGGTATGAAATAAGTATAAAGATGTCTGAATAAAGTTGCACAGCTAAAAGAAAAGAGAATGGGGACTCCAGGTGATGCGGGCACTGAACAGCCGTACCTCAAGTCTCCACAACATCCGATTCGGGCTCACTAATGACAGTTGCTGGGACCGTCTCCAAAGTCTGCACAATGTGTAGAGTGTAGTATCAGTACAACCCACCCATATACTGGTAATTTCCGAGCCTAACCTTGACTAGGTAGTGACGAGGCTAAGACGGGGCACCTATACAAAACCTGTACGCAGTATATATAAAATGACAGAATAATAGAAATACATAGTAGAACCAAACAGCCAACTGAAACCGATAACTACAGCCTCTAGAGTGAACCAGTGTCGTCCGGAATTACCAATCCTTACTATATCAGATAATGAAAAAAATACCGGAAAGGAACGTCGTTCAGGAAATAGAAACATATGGTTTTTTTTGCAGCGTGCAACCCAATCCCACCAGACTTCACAAAATTCTACCTTATTCCTCTGTAACAATAACAATATATATATATATATATATATATATAGTGTGTGTGTGTGTGTGTGTGTGTTGTTGCGCGCAAACCGATTCCACCATATATCAATATCAATAGGATAATTCATCCTTATTTCACCATATCAATCCACCCTTATTCCTCCTGTTATTGAGTGCAACCCGATCCCACCGTAATAAACATATTCACCTTTATTCCTCATGATGCGGCATGCAGCCCGATCCCACCGTATCAGTACGAAACACTCAATGTACACATACAATTTATAGTCAAAATCATGAGGCATTTACGATAAATAAATACCAAACTGAACCAAGCAAAGGAAACCTTGATAAATATAAAATCTACTCAAATAATACTACACAACGAGACCAATCTAGCAAATTACAATTTAAAAGGTGCAAACAAGTCAAATTAAGAAAATAGTAGGGATTGGGGGACCTATGGAAGAACTAACATAACAGGAGAAGATATTGATTAACACGTGGCAGTTAAGCCTGGAAGCATTTAAAGCATATAACAATTAAGACAGAGAATGAAACAATTATAGGAAGGCAATAGATCAAGAAAAGCAGATAATTTGGCGACGTATAAGCACTCGTTACCTCGCATATATGCCATTCACATGGATTTCACATAATCACATAGTCCGAAGGTTCCTAATTCCCTCAAGTCAAGGTTAAACACAACACTTACCTCGATCCACACGCCACTCACTGCTCAAATACCACTTTTTCTCTATATTCCACCTCCAAAACACTCGTATCTAGCCATAATTAACTTAATAACATCAAATAATGCTAAAGAAATCAATTTCAATTCATAAATTTAGGTTTCCCAAACTTTCCCCCAAAAAGTCAAAAATCGACCACCGGGCTGCTTGGTAAAAACTCGAGGTTCGGATTAAAACCCATTTATCCATTCACCCCCGAACCCGAATATGTAATTAGTTTCAGAATCCAACCTCAAATTGAGGTCTAAATCCTCAATTCACAAAAATCCCTAATTTATATCGTGAACACCCTAGATTTTAGGTTGAAATTTCATGAAATACAATGGGAAATTGAAGGAAGATGATTTGGAATCACTTACCAATACTTTGATGAAGAAATTGTCTTTTGAAAATCACCCTTAGGTCTCCTAGCTTTTGAAAATGTAAAGAAATGACTTGAGTCCCGATATAAATGAACTCACTGCCCAACGACTTTCACATCTACGGTGCAGGGGTCGCACCTGCGGATCCACTTATGCGGACCAGGTGTCCGCTTCTGCGGAAAAGGCTGAGCCAACTGGGGTTGCATCTGCGGACTGGGTTCCGCTTCTGTGGTCCCGCTATTGCGAAGAAAATCCCGCATCTACCAAAACTGGCCTCCCATCCTTAGGTCTCACCTGCGACCAAAGGCTCGCAGGTGCGAACACACGCAACACTGTTGAGTTTTAAACTTAACTTGTGCATCATCCAAATGGCACCCGAGCCCTCGAGGCTCCAAACAAAACATGGACAAACGTCTAAACATATCATACGGACTTGCTCGTGCGATCAAATCGCCAAAATAACATCTAGAACTACGAATTTAGCACCAAATCGCATGAAATTCTGAAGAACACTTTAGAATTCCTGTTTTCACCAAATTTTATAAATAAGGTATAAATATCACAATGGACATGTACCTGGCTCCGGAACCAAAATACGGACTCGATACCAACAAGAACAAAAATTATCCAATTTCTTAAAATTATTAGATTTTCATTTTTTCAATTTTCAACAAAAATTCATATCTCGATCTAGAGACCTCGGGTACGCCCAGATCCCATATTGAGCTACGGACCCACCGGGACCGTCAAAACACGGGTCAGGGTATGTTTACTCAAAAGGTTGACCGAAGTGAACTAAAATCAACTTTTAAGGACAAAAATTATTATTTCATCAATTTCAACATAAAAGCTTTCTAGAAACACGCGTACTGCGCACACAAATCAAGGGGGTACAAATGAGATTTTTAAGGCTAAAGAACACAAAATTGAGTTCAAAAACATAAGATGACCTTTGGGGTCATCATAGGGGACATGCGAAAGGGGTGCAAGATACGGTAACTACAACAGGGGATGATAACAAGAAACTGTCAATAAACCTCCAATCAACAAAACGAATAAACATAATGAATAAAACTGCACGGCGTCACCCTTCGTACTTTTACTCTCAGTCTAACCATGAAACACTAATAACGGCAGCATCACTTTCCATGCATTAACTCTCGAATACGCACAACATCACCATTCATACTTTTACTCTAAATTTCATCATGAATCAATAAATGCGGCATGACATCTCCCTTCGTGCATAAACTCTCAAATACGGAACGACATCACCTTTCGTGCTTTAACACTCTCCCTTACCATGTAACAATGAACATATAACAAAAGAGAGATAGAATAAACAAGAACAAACCTTACGTCAATAATGGTTCCACAATACCAACCTCAATTCCAGAAACAATACTCAATTTTCACAGATAGCCAATAAATGTGGAAAGAACAATCAATTTAGTAATTAACTAGTCTAAGTATGGATATCATGATCAAAGAAAGAAGTAAATTACAAGTAACAAGTCCCGTCTGCATGCTTTAACCCAACAACAACGCATAAGTACTCGTCACCTCACATATACGTTGTATCCAACATTAAACAAGTAGAAAAAAGGTAAACAAGTCCTAATCCCTCAAGTCAAGGTTAACCATGACATTTACCTCGCTCCAAAAATTGACTAAAAGCTTTATCTGGGCCTATCCTCTAGAATCCGCCTCCAAACAACTCGTATTGACTCAATAATGTCAAATATTGCTAAAGGAATCAATTACAATGCATAACTTTAGGATTTCCACACTGTTCTCCAAAAAGTCAAAAAGCGTCCTCGAGCCTGCTTGGCAAAACCCGAGGTTTGGACCAAAATTCATTTACCCATTCACCCCCGAGTCCGATTATGTAATTAGTTTCAGAATTTGTCCTCAAATCGAGGTCTAAATCCATAATTTACACCCCCCAGTTCTTCCTAAATCCCTAGTTTTCTACCATGGAAGAAGAAAGATTAGGGATAGACATTAATGGGTGATGTTAGAAATGGAAGAAAACGAGTTTAACTGTACAAAATATGAATTGGTGTTGATTTTTCTCTTCAAAATTGCCTCTAGGCCTAGCTCTAATGGAAAGTTTATTAAAAATGGGAGGAATCGCATTTTTGGGACTGTTTAAATCGTTGGTGTTAGGTGTTCATCGTGATCGCATGAAACTTGATGCGTTCGCAAAGAGCATGGCCCAACTGGCTTACACGATCGCGACTTACTCTACGCGTTTGTGTAGGCTTCGCGTTCGATATCCCGGTCACGCGTTGTTTACCTCGAAAATGGTTTTAACAATTTTATTTGATTTGTGGTTCTAAATATACGTGATTTGTTCTAATACTAGTTGATAATCAAGAAATACTAAGTGTAAGTATGAAGAATGTGATAGCCAACCCAGTGTTGTCACAGAACTGGGGACCTCGAGCTCGATAACCTCGGGGTTTCGAGGTTAGCCTTTAGCAGTAAGTTATGAACAGTAAATGAAGAATAATAAAGCTGAGGAATAATGTTGAGCACGTTGAACAAGAAGAGTAGAATGTTCTATTGTAGTAAAATTGATTGCCTTTACAAATAATTGGAGTCCCCTTTATATAAGAGGGGAAACCCCCAATATGGTACATTTCTAATAAAGACAAAGAATATTATTGGTACGGCTGTATAACATCCCAGTACGGATGTGTACTATCTATGAAAAATCCTATATGTCCTAACCACGTGTCCTTGGGAATTTACCGTTTTTTTCTTGACTGTCATCGATTTTGGAACTATCTCGAGGTAGGCCGTGACGGGCCTTAGATACATTCTCTTGAGGTATACATTCTTTGGTCGGGCTCGATCCTTACTTCGAACCCTCCGAGCTCGGGTTCGATGTAGCAAAGCTTCAAAATCAGACTTCCCCAATTTTGACCGTATACAGATAGTCGCTGCATTTCTTAGAATGGAATGATAAGAAACAAACTTGAATTCTTGACCCGTCGATATCTTTACCATGACATCAGTCATGTGAGGTCAGCAATTGGTGTGACGGAAAGGTCGTGTACAGGTTATGTCTTCACAGTTCTCAAAAACCCTCAAATCTACAACAACTATTGGCCGCCCCTTTTAATTTCTCCAACACGCTTAGATGAACCCTATAAATACTCCAGTCCTTCATTTTTTTTTAATTTTACTTTCTACAAAATCCTCAAATCCTCACTAACCTTTCTTTGCATTCATTCTTCCTTTGTGTTCATCTCTTAACCAATCTCTTCTTCATATTCTAAAATTTCACAGCAAACATGGCAAAAACTTCTAAGATAATTCCCCAGAAAGGTAAAAGCCCCTTCGTCATCATGCTCGACTAAGAGCAAAACGGTAGTACCTCCTCCTGTTGAGGAGTGTACCCCCGGGCCTTGTGAAACATCTTCTGATTTCAAGGTTGAAAAACCTTCCTCAGTTGCGGGACAATGTGAACCCATGACTAGATATATCAGTCTGATAACCGAAACTGGAAAAGTGAAGGTTGACTACCGTTGAGGGGATACGGTACAAGTGGATATACTTTCACCTGAAGAGGACATAACTACTCACAAATCTGGTTTCCTTAGTGTGTACACATACCCATTCACCTTAGGTCCCGTAGAACCCTTTTTTGCCACCGATAGATCCAGTGATCCTCGATTTTGTAGGCAACATCAGGTGACGCTCGACCAAATCTATCCCTCCTTCTGGTGAATCATTTACCTAATCAGGTATTTTTTGAACATGGTCGAGGAGATGCCCTTCACCCTCGACCATCTGATTAGACTGTACAGCCCTCGTGTCTATCGAGGTGGCCTGATTAAACTACAACGTCGATCTTCGAAGTTTTTCTTTTCTAGCATCGACGAAGATAAGGACCAAGGGTGGATGAGCCACTTCGTTCGAGTCAGGACCTCTGACCTGATTCCTACTGAGAAGATGCCATTCCCCGAGGAATGGAATATGAATCATAAGTGTCGACTCATTGAACTCGTTTCATTAATCAAAAAATTTTCCCTTCTTTTTGAACTAACTTCCTTCAGATGATGCAGCCATCGAGTGGTACCCTGGTATAGTCAAGGACCTCCTGGGCTGGGTTCGACAACTAGATTCCACCTCCATATATGCTGAGCGCGTTTGGTGCAACTTGGCCAAAGGCCGATGGGAGGCCAAAAACCATGGTAAGTTTTTATTACTGTCGTATTTGAATTCCGTAGTGAAAATATCTCTTGCGGTCATACTTATTCTTTGTGCTTACATAGGCCTTGGAAAAGCCATTTTGAGGCTTCCCCCACCCGGTGAAGTAGATACCTCAAAACCTGCCAAGGGTCAGAATAGAAAAAAGGAGATGTCGGCGGAGTCCCCAAAACCAAAAATGGCCAAAGCTCAAAATTCTAAGGCCAATATAGTGGCTTTAACACCGGAAGCTTCCGAGAGACTTTGTGCCGAGGACGAGGAGGATGATCATTGCCCCTTATTGGTCAAAGGAAGAGGAAGCACTGATTCTTCAGAGGACGCCGAGCCGAAGAATGCTTCCCGTAAGACTACCGATGCAGTCGAACCTCGAGTTGAGGAGGTTCCTGCGGGGAGCTCGGGCAAAGTCCTTGAGTAGATTGATAACTAGGGCATGCCTTGTGCTGAAAATTACTTGGTCGAAGAGCCTGAAGAAACTAACCCCGAAACTCCTCGAAGGAAGGGGAAAGCCCCAATAAATCCATTCGGGGTGATCGACGTGGGTGACTCTCCTCAAGGCCGTATTTTTCGGACGAGCAGATATAAGATGCTAGGGACATGAAGACTCTTGAAGCGGGGCATCCCTCATGGAGAACAATATCTTCGAAGAGTGCCTTGTATGTCATGGGGAGGTCCCCGACCTCGACACCTCGTTTATCTTCAAAGAGGCTGATAAGCTTCAAAAGCAGATATACTTTGTCCTTCACCAACTATGTTTGGGACTTTATTTGTTCCTTTCTAACTTCCTTTCTTCGTGACCAGGCTGTGATGCTCTACGATCAAGCTTTCTTAAAATCTCGGGCTGAGCTTGTGTGATGTGAAGATGATCTTAGGAGGCTTGTGCAGGAACACGGTGACCTCAAGCTCCTCTATGTCAGAAAAGAGGAGTAACTTAACGACCATCGAACCCATTCAGAGAAGGCGTCTCGGGAACGGGCCGATTCCATCAAGCAGGCAACATAGTTTTTGCGGGCTTGTTTTACACTTATTCATTTTAGTGTTTTAATGTCTAAATTCAATTTTTGCAGCTCAAGCAGAAGGATGACCTGGTGATGCAACTTTGGGAGGGGCTTAGGGTCAAAGATACTGAGATCCTCGGATCGAAACAGCGCATGGATGAGGTAGCCTCCGAGAAGAACACTCTTCGAGAGATACTAACCTCGGCTAAGCACCAAATTCAAGGTTCAAAGGGAGAAATCCGCAAGTATAAGGAGCTTCATGATGAATCGCCTGCTGAGTTGTCCAAAATCAAGTCTGAAATCGATTCACTCATGTCCTCATATCGGACTGATGTTGTTGCTGCAAATGCTCGGGCTAAGAAAGTATCTACTGAAGCCGAGCACAGGCTAACTCGTTCCCTTGATCATGCTCGATTGGAATCTCGGAGGCAGGCTCTTGAGGAGATACATGCCAAAGGTTTTGATATTTCTGCCGAGATCGAGAAAGTGAAGGCTTTAGAAGAAAAATTGGCTGCAATGATCAATTCTGATGAGGATTCCGCTAGAGGCTCGAAGAGTGGTGAAGACAAAGCTGAGGTCCCCGAGGGGGAAGAGGATGCGGATGATCAAGGCACCGAGGGTCAAGCCATCGAGGGTGTAGCTCCTGAGAGAACTTCCTCCGATCGAGTGCCCCCGTCAGAAGATTAGGCTTATATTATTTTCCTTTTATTGTGTAAGGGCTCCATGTGGGAGCTTTGTAAATATATTTTTGTGAACATCATTTGGATCAAAAGATATTTTGTTTCATATTCGTTCTTCGTTAATTCCTTTTTTTCCTTTACTTTTGAAATGAGGTTTGATGCTTGTTAATGATCAGTCTGATGTGTTGGAATTAGAATATAAAACCCTTAGGTTTTTGTGATTTGATTGATGATCGATAATAAGTGACAACCTAGGGCCTAAGCTTTATCTCGGGACCTTCGAGTTCGAACTAGGTGAGGTCTCGAGCACAGTGTGCTTCGGCCTTTAAGTTCTTTAGGTATCGGCCCTTAGGCTTTACAACGCATTTAGGCTCTTTTCGAGTTGGCCCTTAGGCTCTTTTATGTTGGCCCTTAGGCTCTTTAGGTTAGGTCAATTCGACCTCTAAAATGGCTAGAATTTTCCCCTATTCTAGCTAAAGACTTTTTTAGAAATTTTTGTATGCCTTGGCATGTTTTAATATTCATTTAACTTTTTGACGGCTCGATAGGAACCTCGATTACAAGTCGATGTGCAACGATAATTGAGTAGTTCGTGAGTTTCTTTCGAAGGCTAATTTTTTTGAAGCCTTCATATTTTTTGGAGCTGATGTTATCGAAGCCCCTTTTGGTTATGGCGAGGGTAGCCTGATTTAACCGATTTTTTTGAAGTATTTGAAGGCCTTTAGTTTTATGGCGGAAGTCGGACGTCTCCGAGCCGCATTGTTTTGACCGTAGCCTTATGACCGTAGTCTTTAAATTTGATCGCAGCCTTTAGTCCTCGAGTGAGGTGGCCTCGGCCTTAATATCGAGGGTATGCCTTTTTAGGGGTCTTATAAGTTTGAGTATATAGCCTTGCCCTTAATAATGAGGGGATGCCTTTTTTAAGGCCTTACAAGTTCGGATATGCCTCATTGAGGTCTTATAAGTTTGAGTATGCCTCATTGAGGTCTTATAAGCTTGAGTTTGCCTCATTGAGGTCTTATGAGTTTGATTCCGCCTCATTGAGGTCTTATGAGTTCGTTTTTGATGACTCGTTACGTTGAGTGTCGATGACAATCCCCGAGTGTTCGGGTGTATTAGGCCCATGAGCCATTTAATCAAAATAGCAGACTTCTTTGAGGCACAAAGTGTTTTGATATGATAATAATGCTTCTTCAAATGATTGATACATGCGTACATGCTTTTTCCATCGGGGGCTCGACTTATTCTACACGGACACGGTTCATTCGACTGTTTGGTCCATTACAACATTCTCCTTCGAGGCCCTTTTTGGCATGACTTACTTTCTTCGAAAAAGTAACCTCTGAGGGTGATGCCCCAGTATTCGAGGTTGATAGAAAAAAAGCCCTGAATACTTATTGGGTTTTCGTTCGGTCTAGGTGTTCCCTCGTTAAAAACCTCACCGGTAAAACCCATTTGGGATAAAACCCGATCTAAGGCAAAAAGAATGCAACGCATGCTTTAAAACTTAAAGTCTTTGAGTTGAAGGGTGCTTCGATATCTCCAATCAAACACCTGTAAGGAGCTAGTATGAAATATAATTTTTTTAAAAGTAGAAGGTTATACCTTAGCAATAATAGCGTTTGAGCATATATATGTTCCAATTGCTTGGCAGTTGCTCGCCTTCCATAGTGCTATGTTTGTAGGATCCTTTGCCTACTACCCCGAGGACGCGGTACAGTCCTTCCCACTAGGGCCTAGCTTCCCTTCATTTGGGTTTCGAGTGCTGAGGGTGACTTTCCTTAGAACCAAGTCCCCAATTTCAAAGAATCTAAGGTTTGTTCTTCTGTTGTAGTACCTTTAGATCCTTTGTTTTTGAGCGGCCATTCGAACCAGTGCGGACTCACGCTTTTCATCTAATGGCTCGAGGGAGGTGTCCATCGCCTCGTTGTTTGAGTCCTGGATGGCCTTCTGAAATCTGACGCTCGGTTCCCCTACTTTGACTGGTATCAATGCCTCGGACCCATATACCAAAGAGAACGGGTTCTCCCCTATTCTCGACTTTGAAGTTGTTCGATATGCCCATAGTACTCGAGCAGCACTTCTCTCCACTTCCCCTTCGCATTCTCTAACCTCTTCTTTAAGTTTTGAATGATAGTTTTGTTTGTGGAATCGACTTGACCATTTGCACTTGGGTGGTAAGGCGTCGATAGGATCCTTTTGATTTTATGATCCTAGAGGAATTTCATCACCTTGCTGCCGATGAACTGCTTCCCATTATCACATGTAATTTCGGAGGGGATCCTGAACCGGCATATGATGTGGTCCCATATGAAGTCGATGACTTCTTTTTCTCTTATCTTCTCAAAGGCCTGCGCTTCTACCCATCTTGAGAAGTAGTCAGTCATAAATAAGATAAATCTAGCTTTACCTAGCGCCGTTGGTAGGGGGCCGACGATGTCCATCCCTCATTTCATGAATAGCCATGGGGATATGACTGAGTGTAGTTTTTTACCGAGTTGATGAATCATCAACGCGAATATTTGTCATTTGTCACATCTTTGAACGAACTCCTTGGTGTCCTTTTCCATGTTATCCCAGTAATACCCTGCTCTAATTACCTTTTGAACTAAGGAGTTGGCACCGGAGTGGTTGCCACAAGTGCCTTCGTGGATTTCTCGTAGCACATAGTCGGTGTCTCCCAGTCCTAAGCATACTGCTAGAGGTCCGTCAAAGTTCCTCATATACAATGTTCCATTCTCATCGAGTGAAAATCGGGTTGCTTTGTCTCGAAGGGCCCTCGATTCTTTTGGATCCATGGGGAGCTTCCCATGTTTCAAGTAGTCGATGTACTTGTTTCTCCAATCCCATGTTAGACTTTTTAAGTTGATCTCTGCATGGCCTTCTTCGATCACCGACTTTGATAATTGTACGACAGTCCCCGGGATCATGTCGTCTTCTTCAACAGACGAACCCAAGTTCGCGAGTGCATCAGCCTGGCTATTCTATTCTCGCGGTATGTGAACTAGGGTCCACTCTTTGAAGCGATGCAATGCCACTTGAAATTCGTCTAAGTATCTTTGCATCCTATCTTCTCGAGCCCCGAAGATCCTATTTACTTGGTTTACAACCAGAAGAGATTCAGATTTTGCCTCGATGACCTCTGCTCCTAGGCCCTTGGCTAGTTCGAGACCTGCAATAATGGCCTCATACTCGGCCTCATTGTTAGTCAACTTTAAAGTTTTTATAGATTGTCTATTTGTCACAACCCAAACCGATAGGTCGCGACGGGTGCCTGAGTCCTACCTGTCAAACACCCTTAAGCATGGATCTAAAATATAAACCTGAATAACATATGCTGAATCATGAGAATAATATACATGAAGGAGAACTTCCCAAAAGTCATATGTACATATATGTGCAACATACGTAGGGCGAGCCGACAAGGCTACTATAGACAACTATGTACCTCAGAACAGGAAGCCGGCAAGGCCACATACTATCCAACTAGACATACTGTCTTCAGACCTCTAATAGAAATATAACTGTACAAAGACAAGACTGAGCCACATCATACCCATATATATACAAACATATCGTACCAAAATCAAAAGCAGCTCTGGATCAAGTAGAGCACGCCAACTCTCGCTGATCAAGGATCCTAAGAAGGGGGACCGTCAGCTTGCCTACCTGCACTTGCGGGCATGAAAGCATGCCCTGTGAAATAGGCTTCAGTACAAAAAATGTACTGAGTATGTAAGGCATGAAAATCTGTACGAAAAAGGCATAGATGAAATGTGGAATAAAGAAATGCATCTGTAAATATGAATTAACTTTGGAAATTCTGAAACATTTATAATGTCATGCACGTGCATATAAATGTCGTGTCATGCATGGGTATAGGTGTACATAACATCATCAAGCCACTGAGGGCATCCCATCATATCATCTTGGCCACTGTGGGAAACATCATCAACATATACTAACTGATCAAGTGGTGATGTGTATATAGCGTCGTAACCTTTTTCCCATACCCCATATACATAAATATATACATATAAATACGCGTATATAATGTTGTCTGGTCATGGGTTAATGTACATGCATATGAATGCAATGCATGAAAAATATGTCAGTAAAATCTTTCCAATGTTAGTAAGTTATCGTACAATGTTATACTTTATTCAAGAAACAAAAATTAAACAATTACAAATGTTTGAGTTTTAAAAAGACTATTGTTCAAATGATATTAACAAATATTTTAGTGGTATAGATAACAACAAAGAAGGTTGCATAGTAATCTCAATATTTCTCTCGGATAAACTTTTGCAACTGCATATTATTCTGAGACCCATGAACAGAAAATATAATAATATGTCACACTGGGAATCAAGAACACAGAGACCCCTAGTATTTCTATGAATAGATTTGTTTATGAAAATTGTGTGTTTGCTCGTTTCTTCTGTATAACTTGGATCATGCCAAAAAGAAAGAAGGGATGGCACTAACAAACCTGGAGTAAGGAAAACTCCGTATAATATTGTTGGTGAAAATTGTACCGTACTCTTTTAGAACCGAAAATTTTGACGTTGCCACGATTCTAACAATTTTCGTTGGAAATCTTCGTGGATTGAATTTTCAACCGCAAGATTTGATGGAACTTAGCTTCTGTTCTTGTAGTATTTCAATTAGGAAATGATGAATGTTTCTTGCTTTTTTTTGGATTTAGGGGCGTTAGGCTCTTTGTCCAAATGAATGGAACAAAACACTTAATAGATCTTTACTTATTAAATTTCAACTAACCCTTAGGTAGCCACCTACTCCAATCTAACCACGAGTCATTGTTTGGAAAGTAGTTGGCTGTCATGTTTCTTTTGGGGTAATTATTGATCTTTATCCACTTATTAGTTGATTAGGTAATGTCCCGTTACTTGAAAACTAACAAATTAACCGCATAGTTAAAAATTATTTCAAATTACTTAAAATTCTATTTATTTGTAATACACTTTATAATCATACTACCATGGTGATATGGTTCCTTGTATGGTACTAGTCCATAATTATCGGGTATTATCGCTCGGCCCATATTTTATCCCAAATCGGAGACCTTCAACGAAACTCGCTTTCTTTAATTCATGCACCCTTTATCCTTCTTGACACTTACTTATCGCTTGTTATAAGTAGCGTAAATACGTTAACCTCAAGATAATCTCATCCCCGAGTCTACGTTGGTTAACTGATGACAAAACTTTAACGTACGAAAACGCGAGATGTAACATCCTTTCCCCCTTAGAAACATTCATCCTCGAATGTTTAACTCTCTGTAATCTACATAACCTTGGAAGAGTCACCTTTGTAACAATACTACTACCAACTCTTCCTGTAGAAACTTAATAATTCAACGCCACATAGGACCACAATCCTTAATAACGACAATGGCCTCACACGGCCAGCGACAATAACTGACACCAGAGTTCATACACGTACCTTAAGGTTATAACTTCTCAGTCGGACCCTTTTGAGGAGGAAATAAATAGGAATATCTAGACTTCATGACTTCTTCGGTTTCCCAAGTCATTTCTTCCATATTGTTGTTTCTCCAAAGTACTTTCACGGAGGTTACCTCCTTATTTCATTGCTTGAGGATTTGTCGGTCTAGGACAACAACCGGAAGTTCCTCATATGACAAGTCCTCTTTAATTTGAACATCATCCGTGGGCACCACTCGGGTAGGATCGCCAATGCACTTCTGTAACATAGATATGTGAAAACCCGGATGGACATGATCCAATTCCAAGGGCAATTCTAACTCATAAGCTACTTGGCCCACTCTCCGAATGATCCTATAAGGCCCAATATACCGTGATCTAAGTTTTCCTTTCTTGCCAAACCTCATCACACCCTTCATAGGTGACACCTTTAAGAATACCCAGTCACCAACTCTGAACTCTAAATCTTGTCGTCGCACGTGAGAATATGACTTCTGACGACTCTGAGCCGTCAATAGTCGATCCCGGATCAGCTTTACTTTTTCTATGGCTTGCTGAACCAGGTCTGGCCCATGTAACCTAGATTCTCCAACATCAAACCACCCTATAGGAGATCTGCACCTACGCACAAACAAATCCTTGTACAGAGCCATCTGGATACTGGAGTGATAACTGTTATATATGCGAACTCAATAAGCGTCAGATGATCTTCCCAGCTACCTTTGAAGTCCATCACACAAACCCGTAACATATCCTTAAGTGCCTCAATAGTAGGCTCAGACTGTATGTCGGTTTGGGGATGAAATGTTGTACTAAGACTTACCTGAGTCCCCAAACCTTTCTGGAAGGGACTCCAGAAGTTAGCTATAAATTGAGCTCCTTTATCCGAGATAACAGATGCAGGGACACCATGCCGTTGTACTATCTCCTAAATATAAAGCCTTGCATAGTCCTCTGAGGAATATATAGTTCTAACGGGAAGCAAATGGGCTGACTTTGTAAGCCTATCAACAATTACCCATATTGAATCGAACATACGCTAGGTACGAGATAAGACTACGATGGAATCCATATTTATTACTTCCCATTTCCAAGTCGGAATCTCCATAGCCTGCAATAATCCACTAGGTTTCTGATGCTCAATCTTAACTTGCTGAGAGTTAGGACACTGGGCAACAAACTCCGCTATATCCTTTTTCATTCTGCCCCACCAATATACTTCCCTGATATCATGATACATATTTGTCATTGTTGGATGGATAGAATAACGAGAATAGTGAGTTTCTCCCATAACCTGTTGACGCAGCCCTAAAACATTAGGGACACATAATAGTCCTCGATATCTAAGGACCCCATCTTCTATAATTTCAAATGATGTCTTTTCCTTCTGAGGGGTGGTATCCCTATAATGCACTAACAGATGATCCTCGTATTGGTGTTCCTTTACTTCCGTTATTAAAGAGGATGTTGTCTTATCCTGAATAGTAATTCCAATATCACTTAAGTTCAGTAACCGAACTCCAAGAATTGCTAGTTGATGAACCTCATGGTCTATTCCCCTCTTTTCTGGCCGTAAATACGACAGGATACCTACAGATCTACGGCTGAGGGTGTCGGCTACTACGTTCGCCTTCCTCAGATGGTATAAAATATCAATGTCATAGTCTTTAAGTAGCTCCAACCATCTCCTCGTAGATTCAATTCCTTTTTCTTGAAGATGAACTGGAGGCTCTTATGATCCGTATAGATATCAACATGAATTCCATACAAGTAGTGCCTCCATATCTTTAATGCATGAATCACCACAGCTAACTCTAAATCTTCGGTCGTGTAATTCTTCTCGTGCTTTCTTAGTTGTCTAGAAGCATAAGCTGCAAATTTACCATGTTGCATCGGCACACAACCCAATACAACATAACATAACCATTGGTCCCTTCTGGGAGCGTTAGAACCGGTGTCGAAGTTAATCTGTCCTTTAATGCCTGGAAACTACGTGCAAGCATCGGTCCATTAAAACTTGGATCCCTTCTGAGTTCACTTATATGGGTATTCTAATCCTTCAAAATTCATGAAATTCCCTTCTTCGAAGGCCCAAACTTCATCCTTCATCTATCACAATTACGCCCTTATTCCAATACCAGGGCATCATTTTATCTATTCTAAATGTTACTAGTCTTAGACTCTTTTGGGTTCATTCAGGCTATACTAAGCCTTCT
This sequence comes from Nicotiana knightiana, assembly GCA_005239525.1. Classification (NCBI taxonomy): domain Eukaryota; kingdom Viridiplantae; phylum Streptophyta; class Magnoliopsida; order Solanales; family Solanaceae; genus Nicotiana; species Nicotiana knightiana. The sequence goes on along the minus strand of ML404118.1, from coordinate 1,831 downwards.
ATAACTTAGAGAAACTACCATCTCTCTTATGAGCTTAACCCCAAGGACTTATCCATTCTCATCACCTTTTCACTCACCTTTTCTTATCCTTCCTCATGTCTTCCCAAATCCTTGTCAAAGGTGCTGAAAGGGAAGAAAATCCCTGTACAAATATCCTGTAATAACCTACCAAACCGAGAAAGCTGCGAACCTCCGTCGATGTTGTGGGTCCAGGCCAAGTCTTTATTTCCTCCATCCTTTGTGTATCCACCTGGATGCCTTCACCCGAAATGATATGCCCAAGGAAACCTAAAGAGTTCAACCAGAATTCACATTTAGAGAGTTTTGCATACAACTTTGCTCTTTGTAGAACTCTGAGCACAGTACGCAAGTGATCTGCATGCTCTGCCTCTGAACCATAATACACCAATATATCATCGATAAATACAATTACGAACAGATCTAAAAAGGGTCTGAACACACGGTTTATCAAATCCATGAATACTGCGGGGCATTTGTCCAACCGAACGACATAACACAAAACTCTAAGTTCTCATAACTAGTTCAGAATTCTATCTTCGGGATATCTTCCTCCTTATCCCTTACCTGATGGTACCCGGACCTCAAGTATTTCTTTGAAAAACACTTAGCACCTTGCAACTGATCAAATAAATCATCAATCCTCGGGAGCGGGGTACTTATTTTTTATCGTCATCTTATTCTACTGTTTGTAATCAATACATATCCGTAAAGAAGCATCTTTCTTTGTCACAATTAACACAAGTTCTCCCCATGGTGATGTAATAGGTTTGATAAAGCCTTTTTTTCAAGAAAATCATTTAGTTGTTCCTTCAGCTCTTTTAATTCTGCAAGGGCGATTCTATATAGAGGAATAGATATTGGATCCGTATCTGGTAGTAGGTCAATAGCAACTCAAATTTTTGCTCTGGTGGAAGACCCTAAAGTTCATCGGGAAACTCATTAAACACAGCGAAGGACTGAATGGTTGGTAACTCTAGCTACTTCCACATCCTGAACCCGAACTCAGTGATAAATATGGTCCTTTTTTATCATCTTCCTTGCCTTGAGATAGGAGATAAATTTACCTCTTGGCGATGTCGTATTACCTTTCCATTCTAAAATAGGCGCTCCTGGGAACTGAAATCAAACCATCTTTGATTTACATTTGATGTTAGCATAACAAAAGGCCAACCAATCTATACCCATTATAATATCAATTCTACCCAACCAAGCCATGTACCTTATCCTTATTTATTATCAAATTTATCACAAGCCATTACAGTCACCTTGATACGCTCAAATTACACCTTAAAATAGTGTAAAGCGATCGATGTCAAATATAGTAACCCAACTAGGTTGGGGTCGAATCCCACAAGGAATAGGCGTGAAAAGTTTACGAGTAGTGGGAAGCTTAACTTAAATCGTATTTCTATTCCGTTAGAGTAACACGAGTATTGTAATTGATTGTATTGTAATTGAGTGAACTAGTAACAAATATGATTGCACAAGATTGTAATTAATTTGATTAACTAAACCAAGGTTGTGTCCCCTTCAGTGAAATGTAATGCTATCGGTGTTAATATGATATATTTCTAATGGAAGGTCCTTTTGATATGCAAATGATTCCTAAGTGATTACCCAATGTTTTCCAATAGTTGGGCAGTATTTCCCTTTTATGATTTTTTTCAAATATAAAAGAGTTGCAATTAAAAGTAATCAATTTATGCCAAATAAAACCCACTTATTCCTAAGCGATTCTATTAAACACGGTTTAACACCTTGAGTCTTTGATATTTACTTCTACCAAACCCTAACCCACTTTTCCAAGTAA